>CAIGRN010011130.1:0-31576 GCA_903798345.1 Fraxinus anomala | reverse complement strand
TTGAAGATCTTCTACATCTTGAATTCAGACTGGCACTATTGCTGGAACTAACTCCAAATGACATAGACGAAACAAGGATGGAAAGGAAGAAGAGAGAAGAAGATGATTGATATGTAGAAGCACATTCTGAATGCTCTATACGATCGCCTCTATAATCTCTACACAAATAACTCTTTGACTAAAGAGATATGGGAATCATTGGAAATTAAATACAACGCCGAGGAGGAAGGTACCAAAAAGTTCCTTATTTCTAAATAATTTGATTTCAAGTTTTTAGATAAC
This sequence comes from Fraxinus anomala, assembly GCA_903798345.1. NCBI lineage: Eukaryota > Viridiplantae > Streptophyta > Magnoliopsida > Lamiales > Oleaceae > Fraxinus > Fraxinus anomala. The sequence goes on along the minus strand of CAIGRN010011130.1, from coordinate 31,294 downwards.
TTGCCTTTATTAGGATAAGTGCATGAGTTGCAAATCAATGTTAATAAAATGAAGATCGTGAAGATTGATCTTCCCGAAACCTTCCAAGTTGGTCCAATCATTGGGAAATTGCCATCTTCATGGAAATTTTATAGGAAGGAAATCCTTCACGATTCCCAAGATTATTTTTTGAAAGATATTCAAAAACATCTTGGGATTGAGGAAGAGTCAATGGCACGAGATGGGAATGAACATTGTCATGAGGGCACTTCAAAAGCTTTTGCTGTGGATTAACCAAACAAATACAACAAGGATTTTAAGAATAAGAGATCTACAAATTCCAACAAAGATGACAAGATCAAGAAAAAATTCAAAGGTTCTTGTTATGTGTGTGGCAAATTCAGACATTATGCTCAGGATTGTAGAAATCGCAAACAACCAACGCAAGAAGGCAAAGTGAACTCCATTGACAATATCATTTCTATCGTGAACATTGTGAATTCAATCAAAGGAAATGTTCAACGATGGTGGTATGATACTTGTGCCACCATACATGTGTGCTATGATAGATCCATTTTCAAAATATATCAAGAAATGGATGATGAACACATTCAAATGTGGAATGAAGTTCAATCTAGGGTTGTTAGTATAGGAAGCATAGACTTACAATTCATATCCGACAAAAAGATTACATTAATAAATGTATTGCATGTACCAGATATGAATAGAAATCCTGCAAGTGGTGATTTGTTGGGAAAATCGAGAATATGAGTCAGGAAAACTTATACTTTCTCGGAATGGTGTATTTGTTGGAAAAGGTTATTCTAGTGATGGAATGGTCAAATTTTGTACCATTGACAATAATATCAATAAAATTACAAATTTAAATTACGTTGTTGAGTCTATTTCTTTATGTTAGCTTTTCTACTTTAAAAAGAATGATTAAAATAAGAATGATATGATTAAAATAAGAATGATTTCATGTGAAAGTGTAGAACATAATAAATGTGAATTATGTGTTAAATCTAAAATGATTAAGAAACATCGAGTCGACGTAGATCAACTAGTGTTTTAACTGGATTATCATCGTATGCCTTAAATTCTCAAGTATAATCTCAACATAATGAGATTGAGATAGTGACAATCCTTCACGTGATTTAGAGAACTTAATCCCTAATATGACATTAGTCATACCCATATATTTTATATCAAAATATTTTGTCAATATTTTCTTAGTTGTCGTGATAATATTAGATTTATTATCCATAATTAGTATATCATCAACGTACATACAATCACATATTCATTTAGTGTTTTCTACATAGACACTTTTGCCTCATTAATTAATTCTAAAGCCATTTGACAACTTAGTTTTGTCAATTTTTTTGTGTCATTGCTTAGAGCATCTCCAAAAAACTCTTTAAACATGAGATACTCTCAATTTTAAAGAGTCAATATTTAAAATCATACTCCAAGTGACTCTTAAAATTAACATTTTAATTTAGAGAATGGGTTTGACTCTCCAAATTTGGATAGCCAAACTCACTCTCTATAATTAATACATTCAAAGTGTTTCAATTTTCAAGGTATGAAATTAATAAAATAATCTAAAGAAAAGCTAGTTAAAATAAAAGATAAACAAAAATAATAAATATTTTTTTAGAGTAGTAAAATTAAGTGTTAAATATAAAGAGCTTGTTGGAGTACTTCAAATTTTTAACTCTCTAAATTTATAGATGCTCTCCAAATGATAGAATATGTTATTTAAAAATAGAGAGTCTATTGGAGATGCTCTTAGGTGCTTACTTTAATCCACATGATGATTTAACAAGTTTACACACTTTTTTTCCTGTTTATGAGCTACAAACCCTTTAGGCTGTTTCATATATATTTTTTCTTCCAATTCACCTACATTTACATGCATTTGATATATTTCAAGATTATGAAATGCAGTGATTGAAATTAACACTCGAATAGATATAATTCTAGTAACCGGTAAATATATATGGAAGAAGTCAAGACCTTTCATTTGTTTATAACCCTTTCGCGGCTACTAATCTAGCCTTACATTTATCAATTGATTTGTCGAATTTTAACTTCCTTTTGAAGAATCCACTTACAACTTTAAATTTAATTTCTAGGTGGGAGATCAACTATCTTTCAAGTATGATTTTGCATAATGGACTCAAGTTCGTTGTTGACAACTTCTTTACAAAATGGAGCTTATGGAATGGACATTGCCTCGATAAATGTCCTTGGTTCATTTTCTAGTAAATATGTTTAAAAATCCGGTCCAAATGTCTTAGATATTTTTGCCTTTTTACTACGCCTTGTTCTTCATCATTTTGATGATTCCCATTTGCAATATCACAAGTTCATTTTTGTGAACTTACTTCTCTTCCTTTACAAGGAAATGTGTCTTAAAAAATTGCAGCATTCCTTAAAACAATTATAGTACGTTCATGTATATCAAGCATTTATGATTTATGAACTAGGAATCGATATGCACTACTATTATTTGCATATCCAATAAATACACAATCAATTGCTTTAGGTCAATTCCTAACATATTTCGACCTAGGTATTTATACATTGGCTAAACATCCACCCCACCAATTTCGACCTAGGTATTTATACACCTTTAAGTATTTGAATGAAGGGTTTTGACCTTTCCATAATTCTTACAGGGTTTCATCCGTATATTATTAAGAATATGATTTGCTGAAAGGATTACTTCACCCCACAAATTTTGGAATAAACCAGAACTTAACACGGAATATGTATTATACATCAAACTACTGCTTCATATTCATCTCAATCAAATGGTGTTGCTGAATGTAAGAATCGTAATCTTAAATAGTACTATATATTCTCCGCCTCGATCAGTACGAATAATCTTTATTTGTTTGTTAAGTTGGTTTTCAACCTCATTCTTGTAGTCTATAAACTTGTTGACGATGAACTTCTTTATACCGACATCTTCAGCCTTGTGTTTTTTCTCCAAGGACTCGTATAATTCCTTAGCAGATTTCATGGTACTATACACATTGTATAGTGTATTGTCCAATCGTTTAGTGTATAATTCTTACATAGAAAATCAGAATATTTTCATGCATCTAACACAATCAACGATGCCCTATTATTTTTCCCTTCTTGCACAGTAGGAGCATCTTCAATCAATAAATTAGCCAAGTTTTGGGTTATAAGATAGAACAATATTTTCTGTTGGCATCTTTTGAAATCAACCCCGCAAAATTATACTGGTTTCTCTCTATGCGAAACATAGGTTGGATGAAATATATTGACAATATAAAATTACATGGAATATGACACAAATGTGAAGTGAACAACAAACAAAAAATGTAGTGAAGTATAGATCGAGGCAAGAGTTGAACCTACCCCTCCTCGAGCCAATGTACCCATAAGGGGCCTTTGGTTGTAACAGTCCAAATTACGGCCATAGCCAACTCCAAGTAAGTCATAATATCTTTTGTAGAAGCTAATTCTATCTTCCACTTGCGGGTTTAAACCTTTACCACATTCAATTCCACCACTAATGATGTTGGTAACAACACCATAACCAGGCACTCGTCCAGCTTCTAAGTCTGCAGTTGAAGGTGTCCATCTCCCACTGATTGCATCGTGGCACGAGGGCTTTGGCGCTTGTGGTGTCATCCAAAACCATAATGCAGTTTTGAATGAAATGGTTGGGTCATATGCAGCTGTATCTAGGTTGTTTAGCAAATCAAACCCTATGGCTCTTCCTGGTGGACCATAGTTGTAATTGTTGCAATACATAATTCAAGAAATTAAGAAGTGCCCATTATTTTGAATACAGATATACCAGTTACTTTCACCCGAGCGATAATACAAGAATTTATGGCACGTTGCATATGTAGTATTGAACGATACTGTAAAGATCTTGTCGAGTGGTTGTCTAGTACTGAATGATAAATATGCTAGTGTTTTACACGATACTTACTAGGAAATCAGGATAGGCCTTCTACCGAAATACTTTTTACCAGGAGCACATGGCCATTGCTGGCTTGCAACACAATAATCCGGTGGATTGCCTTGTTCTTGCTTGAAGCAATATCCCCATGAATATGGACCATCAGGTGTAGAAGGCCATCCGCCTGTGTAATTCCATGAACAAATTAGTAAAATATTGTTTCGAACATAAAAGGTACGTTTATTACCACGTTTGACTCGATATGTCTAGTCTGTTTACAAAACATGCACGCATATGCAGAATTTAACTATAAGCTCTAGTTTCATGAGAAGTTTGAGCCAAGAAAGCTGCAATTTTTGGTTTTCGAATATCATTATTGCATGTGGTTCCAAAAGCTCCAAAGGAGTTAGCAGCAGCTATGAAAGCTTCTTAAGTGTAAAAACCATTTGCAGGGCAATTTCCATCGATGTGGTGCTTAAACATTTGATCGAAAAGGGATTTGCTTATTATCGAACCCACACCTCCTTGAGCCAATGTACCCTTAATGGGTGTTTGGTCGTAACAGTCCAAATTACGGCCATAGCCAACTCCAAGTAAGTCACAATATCTTTTGTAGAAGCCAATCCTATCTTCCACTTGCGAGTTTGAACCTTTACCACATTCAATTCCACCATTAATGATGTTGGTAACGACACTGTAACCATGCACTCGTCCAGCTTCTTAGTCTATAAACGAGGGTGTCCATCTCCCACTGATTGCATCGTGGCACGAGAGCTTTGGCGTTTGTAGTGTCATCCAAAACCATAATGTAGTTTTGAATGAAATGGTTGGGTCATTAGCAACTGCATCTGGGTTGTTTAGTAGATCAGACCTATGGTTTTTCCTGCTGGACCATAGTTGTGATTGCTGCAATACATAATTCAAGAAATTAAGAAGTGCCCATTATTTTGAATACAGATATACCAGTTACTTTCACCCGAGCGATAATACAAGAATTTATGGCACGTTGCATGTGTAGTATTGAACGATACTGTAAAGATCTTGTCGAGTGGTTGTCTAGTATTGAATGATAAATATGCTTGTATTTTACACGATACTTACTAGGAAATCAGGATAGGCCCTCTACCGAAATACTTTTTACCAGGAGCACATGGCCATTGCTGGCTTGCAACACAATAATCCGGCGGATTACCTTGTTCTTGCTTGAAGCAATATCCCCATGAATATGGATCATCAGGTGTAGAAGCCCATTCGCCTATGTAATTCCATGAACAAATTAGTAAAATATTGTTTCAAACATGGAGGGTACGTTTATTACCACGTTCGACTCGATATGTCTAGTCCACTTACAAAACATGCATGCATATGCAGAATATAAATGTAACCTCTAGTTTCATGAGAAGTTTGAGCCAAGAAGGCGGCAATTTCTCGTTTTCGAGTATCATTATTGCCTGTGGTTCCAAAAGCTTCAAAGGAGTTAGCAGCAGCTATGAAAGCTTCATAAGTGTAAAAACCATTTGCAGGGCACTTTCTATCGTTGCGATGCTTCAACATTTGATCGAAAAGGGATTTGCTTATTATCGAACCTACCCCTTCTTGAGTCAATGTACCCATAAAGGGCCTTTGGTTATAACAGTCCAAATTAGGGCCATAACCAACTCCAAGTAAGTCACAGTATCTCTTGTAGAAGCCAATCCCATCTTCCACTTGTGGGTTTGAACCTTTACCACATTCAATTCCACCAGTGATGATGTTGGTAACGGCACCGTAACCAGGCACTCGTCTAGCTTCTGAGTCTACGGCCAAGGGTATCCATCTCCCATTGATTGCATCGTGGCACGAGGGCTTTGGCGCTTGTGGTGTCATCCAAAACCATAATGCAGTTTTGAATGAAATGGTTGGGTCATATGCAGCTGCATCTGGGTTGTTTAGCAGATCAAACCCTATGGCTTTTCCTGCTGGACCATAGTTGTAATTGCTGCAATACATAATTCAAGAAATTAAGAAGTGCCCATTATTTTGAATACAGATATACCAGTTACTTTCACCCGAGCGATAATACAAGAATTTATGGCACGTTGCATATGTAGTATTGAACGATACTGTAAAGATCTTGTCGAATGGTTGTCTAGTACTGAATGATAAATATGCTTGTGTTTTACACGATACTTACTAGGAAATCAGGATAGGCCCTCTACCGAAATACTTTTTACCAGGAGCACATGGCCATTGCTGGCTTGCAACACAATAATCCGGTGGATTGCCTTGTTCTTGCTTGAAGCAATATCCCCATGAATATGGACCATCAGGTGCAGAAGGCCATCCGCCTGTATAATTCCATGAACAAATTAGTATAATATTGTTTCGAAAAGAAGAGTACGTTTATTACCACGTTCAACTCGATATGTCTAGTCTGCTTACAAAACATGCATGCATATGCAGAATTTAACTATAACCTGTAGTTTCATGAGAAGTTTGAGCCAAGAAAACAGCAATTTCTCGTTTTCGAGTATCATTATCGCCTGTGATTCCAAAAACTCCAAAGGAGTTAGCAGCAGCTATGAAAGCTTCATAAGTGTAAAAACCATTTGCAAGGCAATTTTCATTATTGCGATGCTTCAACATTTGATCAAAAAGGGATTTGCTTATTATTGAACCCACCCCTCCTTGGGCCAATGTACCCATAAGGGATGAGAGACACAAGAAAACCAATACCAAAGTCTTCATTTTTTTTACCGGATGAAGTAATTTCTCAAGCTGAGTTGAAGTGTAGGGGAATTTAGGGTTTAAATATGGGAGAGGGATAGACTTTCCCACAAAATTTGATAATCTTATTAATTAAAATCAAGGCTCCAACCACAATTTTGTAACAATGAGTTCATATGGTCAAGAATCATGGCCCAGCAATTACGGACGACTTAGTTCTCATAGTCAATACTTGACTTAGCAACATGCTTGGTCTTGTCTATAGAAAGGTAAATCCACAATAAACTATTTTTGACCCTATAGTATGACTGGGAGTTACTTTAGAAAAAGTTATTTTCAACTTTCTTATTTATTCATACGTAAACTTATAAGTAACTATTTAAGCTTATTCAAACATGATGCATGACGAAAAGAAGTATGATGAGGTCTCGTAGTATAACAGAATGGGCTCTTTTCTCATCCACTCATGGTCTTTTAGTTGGATTAAAGTTCTCATTTCTTCCTTCAAAGTTCTATATTTTGCTTTCCTGGTGGTTTGAATTAAATTAATTAAAAAAAGAACTAGACTAGACAATTTTGGAGAAGGACTTTTTTTCTATGATGTTCGGCAGAAATTAATTAATGCCGTAGAAAACGGGGATAGGAAACATGTAGGAAAGATTAGGAAATAATGGTCCTGTCAATCTCATTAATTAATTGTCTTGTTCAAAATTCCATTTTGTGAGCCCCAGAAAAAAAAAATGCATTTTTAGGAATTTTTGAAAAAAGTGAAATTAAAAATGAAGAAAAAGTTATCGATTTACGTATAATATTATTTTATTAAAAAATCTGTCGTCGAAATTAAGTTTTGAAAAAAAAAATGATTTTTTGATAAAATAGGGCTCAAACAATAAAAGGGATCGATGTCTAAGTTATTTATTTGTATTGCATTAGGAGTGCACAAATGTATCAAATCAAAATCGATGAAACCATAATGCTAACAAAAATTAATTTCGAATACTTTCAACTGAAAATCAAATTGTTGAGTCTGATTCTGAAGTCGTAACATCACAACAGGTGGTTATCGAGTCTTTGCAATTCTATCAATCATTTTGAGAAGTTTCGCTATGCCCAAAAATGATATACCTAATTTATTTCTTTGACATCATTCCAAAAATAAAGGGCTCTTCATATACGAAAATTCACTTGGCGAAACTGTTGAAAATTGGTTTAAAACACGAGAAAGATTGGTTTAGAATCGAAAACCAGGCATTGAAAAGTGTGAATTCATGTCAACCTCGGCCAAAACGTAACCCGTTTGTTTGTTAATGGGGAACGTCCCAAATTTTTTTTTTTTGATTTTCGTGTATAACTAGTGTCTCAAAACTAATGTCGGATTAATGAAAAATTGAGGTCCAAAATTGAAAGGAAATAAGGTGGAAAAATCGGATGACACTATCGCTCGAGCTACAGTATCACTCGCTCGAGCGACGATCAAGGGAACAGCGAGCGACGGGCTTACTGAAAGTGCCGCTCGAGCATCGTAGCGAGCGGAAGCGGGCGAAAATTTAGAAACGCACGACTGTTGTGTTTTGGCTCACACTATTTCATCCACAACCCTTCAACATCTATAAATAGGACCCTAAGGACGTCTCATCTTCACACCAATGATATGCAATCATATAGCATTCATTTTCTCTCATTTCTCAGCAAAATTCTTGCATTCTTGTTGCATTAATTCTGATTTTCTTCACTTTGCATACCGGAGCTCGTAAACCAAGTTCTGGTTCGTTGTTTCTTGTGTGTTGTAGTGCTACTCACACAAGAAGATACTCGTTGTATCTTGGGAGTTGATTGCTATAAATCGTAGGTACCGTTGCGGAGCAAATTCGACTTAAGGACAAAGTGTTCAACACTTGCCTTAACTTTGATATTATTGCTGCTATACTGTACATTTTTTAGGATTTATTTGGAATCAATTTCCTACCGTTACTCTGCCAAAATTTCTACAGAATTTTAAACGTAGTTTGAAGAATTTCCCGGCGTTGTTTGTCACTCCATACACGAAATTTTCCAAAAGAAACCTCGAAAGGGACACATGCACGGCTGCTAGTTCAATTTTGTAATATGTGGCTACACTTAATCGAGAAAAATTGCTCCTGTACAAACTACTTTTCTCTTACTAATCAAGACTTGTCATTTATGGTAAGGATTAAGTTAAACATAGCTTTAAGAGAATTTTTATATCTAGGCATGATTGAATTTATTATCTTTTCTTATTTATACTAACATTGTAGGTCGTTAACAGTCAGAAGGTTGATACAAGTAAATTCAATTTTGGGGACCGGAAGCAGTTCTTCGTGCACCAAACATGTCAATTGTCATATGAATGAGAATGTGTTATGAAAGATAGGGTTGAGTCTTATGCATTAATCGTATATTCACTATCATCCTTGTACAAGTCAACAATCAAAGATGAACCTAAGTTTGGTGAGTTCAAGTTGGGCTCAAGTGCCAAATGACTCACGCAATCTTATATTGAGCTAGTCCTTGCTGGTTGTTGAAACGATGTTAGCCAGGGCATGTGAGCTAAATAGGGGAAGGTTATCTAAATAGAGTTATTTTTAAATTAGTAATTTACTTACTTTCAACATTAATCAACATAAAATATATTTTTGAAAACTTAATTTTGCTTATTTATATATGAACATAATAATAAGTAATTAAGTAAATATCTAAGCTTAAATAAACACGCAATAGACTGTTGTTGAAATGATATTGATTGGCGGAAACGAATGCGGAGGAAAATTTACACTCCACCAACTTAAGAAGGAAATTGAAACTCATAGTCTTGGCTATCTCATTGTCTTTTTGTCAAATCGAATATGATAGGTTCATAACTTCAAAGAGTCCCATGTTATTTTTTAGTTCATTGTACATGTTCAAATAATAATGTTTCACCTCAAAACACTAACCCAGGTATTTTGACTGGTAGAAAACGAGATAAATAATCTAATCCAATCACAAAATCTAGACATAAACCCAATCGCTGAAGGTGCAATGGCAAGGCCAAAAGGCCATTATGGAACCCACACTGGGAGGCCCAATTCGTGGGATTCGAACAAACACGTAACAACTATAATTGTTCAGGTGAGTCAAGACATTTGGAACGATTTCATGCTAGAAAAATGCTCTTCGAGCATATTGCGAAATCTGGTACATGCACATTAATTGATGACTTCACCACTAACCACATGTCTCTTCATTTAAATCAGTGACCAACTCGATACAATCCTAGACCATCAGTTAAAGAAAAAGTAAACTCAAAAAAGCAAGGAAAAAAAACTAATACAAAGTAGATAGAAGTCATTTTAAGGATAGTGTAACTATATTTCTAGAAGTTAATCTTAAAAAAACACTCTAACTATGTGTTTCCATTACCTTCTTTTATTGGATTTTTGGCTGGCAAATGTGAATGTTAATACTGAATATTGAATTCTCAAGTCTTTGCAAATGATATGTAATATTGTGGCATTGTTTATTTTTCAATGTGTTTGTCAATATTACATACTTCAATTCTCGGTGATTGCAAAGGACGTTGTGCTAATGTGTTAATACAAAAGCACAAAAATAATAATTTGAAAAAAAAAAACCCCCAATAAATTTAATTAAGTAAAATTTTGGAAATTATACATCTATAAACAAAACTCACCACGAATTTCTTGCATCCTAGAAATTTTCGGTTAGGATTTGCATCAATTCATAAATGTCTCTCCACGATGCCACAATGTCGCCAAGTTTGCTTCAAAAGCTACAAATTTCTTCATATTATTTCATGATGAAGAAAGCTATTACCTAATCTCTCATCTCCTAGATGCGAATGGGAATTTTTAACAATTAAATTGATTGTTTCGATCTAGTGAGGTCCATGTTCTCACAATTTTTAAAGATTAGGAAATTGAGTACAACAAATGACAGTTTGAGGACTGAAATGTCACACTAACCAAAGGTTGAGGACACTGGTTGGAAACCCAAAGTTACGATAGGCCAAGAATTTAAGAAATAAGAAAGAGTTTTCGTTTAGGTGTAAAAGTATTTTATAAGAGGATGTGTGGTTGAAAATGAATTTTGAAAAGCTAATGAATATTTTAGTATAGGTCACCCAACTTTCATTTCTCTTAGAAATCTGGCCATCCATTTTTAATTTGGAGCAATCAAATTACCTGATTATATATTGTCAGTTTAAATAATATGTTGACCTGAATATTAAAACTAATGGATGGATCTACTTCCCCCAACACTCCAACCCCACTCCACCCGCCAAAACCAAACCAGAAAAGTCCGCCATCCACCGCCCGCTCGTCACCCACTACCATCCACCCAAATGACACCGTAACACAGTCGCGACCACCACCACCTTAAACCGTCAACCGCTGCCACACCCAAAACCCACAGTCGTTCTCGTTCCCATAGACAAAATTGTAAGGATCTCCATATTTGATAGCAAATCAATGTAGAACAACTTGATTGTACCAATTTGAATATAATTTGTAAGCAAATCAGAGTTGAATAATCTGATTATCAAGAAGAGTGTCCCAAATGCAATTCTGCCTCAAAATTGGATGACCAAAGTGCATTTAATTTCCACGTATACAGATAAATGCCTGGTGTATATCTCCTACTTCTCCGCCATTTGGTTTCGCGAGGTACTTTTAAGAATAGCCACGTCAACGAGTCCAATTTTCACTTTGACTTTTCAGCTATATTATATTTTCACATTGGCCTTTTAGTACAAAAATGTCCTTAAATAAGTTATATAATTATAAAATATTGTTTTGTTTAAAAGACAATATTACCATTTTAGTTAACAATTGAAAACCAAACAATTACCACTTAAAATTTCAAAATCACTTAACTTTTTTTATCTGTCTATTCCAACACAGATTAAAACTCTCTCAACTTTCATATGTTTCAACCTCAAAATCTTTGAAATTTATCGAACGCTGAATAAGGAAATATTTTTTAATATCAATCCCTTCGAATCGGTAAATATATTTACGTATGTTTTATTTCGTTTTCGTTAAATTATTATACGTTTTAATCAATAAATCTTATTTCGACATAATACATGCAGATAATTTTTTTTATACATGAACAAGAAAAAAAATCATCTGCATTTTATATTTTTCAGACGAGATTCAAGGCAATTAAACATTTTCGGACGGACAAAGCAACCTGTTTGCCGATTGTTAAAACAGCCGGGAAAACAGCTGGATATTTCGACCGTTTGGCTTGCTGTCCGACTGTTAAACTGTCGAAACAGTCGGTTGTTAAAACAACACGCGACTGTCTTAACAACCGTCTATTTCGGCCTTTAACAGTAGAAACAGTCGACTGCTTTCAAGCTGTTTCGCATTTTTTTTAAATTTATGTTTCCCTAGTGGTCGAGCCGAATTTTCGATTATGTATTTTCTTTAAAAAAATTTGTTTTGTCTTGCAGCTTTGGTTGTAATGCCAGTTGTTTCTTTGTTAACTTCGAATTGGATGAGAAAAATAAATGGGTATGGAGATGGACAAGTGATATACGTGGTGGTATTCCAATTTCCATAATGAAGAGTACAACATATGCGGGAATGTACCATGATCTACAATACAAGCTGAATGTTGATCCATCTCAGTACGATATGGAACTGATGTTTCGATTCAAGGATGATTCATCTATTTTGATTCCACCTATGAAGGTTACTGGTGATGAAAAAGTGAATTATCTATTTGAATTAAACAAAATGTACATGACTCCTCTATAATTCACTTTATTGTGGAAGGATGTTGTCGAATGTGAACACGAAGATTCGGTTAGAGGGGATCACAAGGCCAATGATTTTTAGAACATAGTGGAGATAGCTCGTGAGGATGATGTGGTTATTCACGAGTCAATTGCTCCTTATCGTGATTTCATTGTTACACACAGAATTTCGTCGGGAATGGTTGTCTTAACGACAATTAGACCCGTGCTTCCATCCCTATCGAAACAAGTTGCTTTCATCAAACTTTTACGTGGGAGAAGTTGTGTTATTTGGGCTTTTGGTCTTTTAACACAGGATTTCAGAAATTAAAAAATCATAAATAGTAAAAGAAATTTAATAATAATACTAATAATAAATTTCATGGGGGCTTAATTTTCATTTTTTAAGGCCTCTCAAATTTTGAGGTCTTAGGTCATTGCCTAGGTGGCTTTTGCCCAGGGCTGGATATAATTTAGAGGAAATAGTGGGAAATGGCATGTTGACTGGAACATATTTCCACATCGGCATTTGACCCATTAAGACAATAAAAAAAATAGAAAAAATGAAAACATAACATTTACAAACAAAAAGCCAAAAATTGACCAACATCGAACCAATTCATCCTCACAGTCTCTCACGATCATTCCCGCCTCTATAGTAAACCAAACCGACAACAAAGTCACCGGCGCTGACAACCACACGGAACAATCCAGTCACCGACGAAAGAGAATGTTAGTTTTTGTGAATATAAAAAGAATTTTGTAGTTTTCCTTGTAGTAGATGATGAATTTGATAAATGTCTACATTTATTTAATTTATCCTCATATGTATGCATATATAGGTAGAGACGCTTGAGATATGTGTTTGTGGAGTTTTTATAGTGTAAAAATATGGATTTACGGTGGATTTGGAGGTCCCAATCGTTGGAAAATGGCAATTTTCAGCAATTGAGAGGCCGGCTGAATAGTCGGCAATCGCCACTGTATTACAGTCGGCTCAGCCGTTTTCTTTTAGCATTTTTTTACTAATTTAATTTTCTAATAATAAATAATTTTTTTCTTTATTTAATTTTGTTTTATAGTTAATTTGTTTGGTTAATTTAATTAAATAATATTTATATTCTTTATTTAATTTTAATAATTTCCTTTTGTTTAAATTTTTATATATACAATTAAATAAAGAATTTGAAATTGATAATAATATTTATATGCTTTATTTAAATTTAATAATTTCATTTTGTTTAAATTATTTTTATGTATAATTAAATACAAAATTTTAAATTGATAATTACTTAATTTAAATATTCTTTTTTCTTTTTTATTTTCCTTTTATTTTCGTTTCCTTTAATTAAGAAGTATTTATTTTTAATTTGACTTATTTCAATTTTAATTTAAAAAATGTATAGAAACTTTTTTGTTTCATTTTTGTCTGTAATTCTTTTAATTTTTTATTAGCATCGATGTAAAATAAATCTATGTCTTGCGTATAATAGTTACAATTTGGTTCGCTTAATTTTCTGTTATTATGCCTTATTGCATTATCTCTTGTACAATATTTTCTAACATTTGAATTTTTACAGGATGGATTATCATTTCAATACAGAGTTGACACAGATGTCGGGGAAAGCTACTTGAAATAGTAGCTTTAATAGTTTCACTACCGTGCTGGAGTTGCGGATGATCAGCACGCACTTATTTTACGCTAGTCTTTCCTCTAGCCCTTGCATGAGTTGAGGAATGTGCAGTACTCGGGACAGATCGTCGATGCACTACTATGTCGGATACTCAGGCCAGTCGGTGGTGATGCTTCCACTTCGACCTCGGGGGCAAGGTTGCTACTTTCTTTTTATTTGAGTTTGCCCTAGTAAATGGACTAAAGATTACGGACGATGCAGCTGCTCTTGATGGTACTCAAATGAGCAGTAAGATGGACGACGTTTATTTCCAGGGACACAGGACAATGCTTCTCCGTAACTAGTCGACGCGATCAGAGGATGCGACCAGATGTTAGACAGACTAAAGCTCCAACTGGTCTACATCCTTGAGAGTGTGTTGACGTGTCAGCACAAGAAGACTGCAATGGACTTGTTCCATCTGAAGACAATCTTGATGTCTTCAACACCTATCCGTGGGGTCGGAGATATTTCGATGACACAGTGCACGTCTTCGCCAGATCGCACTCGAGGCCCAAGGGGATCGTACGTAAGTACGATACATACAGATTGCCCTTGACAGTACATGTAAATGTTGGACATAATTAACTTTAAAATATTTTCTATAATAAATATGTATATAATAATTGTATGTTTTGCAGATCTTGGCATATGAGACCGTCCCCCTCTTAGGTACCAGCTTTCCGACGCGAGGGGAGATTTGCTGCCCTCGGATGCATACCGACGAACATCCCAAGCGTTTGAATGTCCATCGGACAAACAGTTAGCAGCTCTCTTCGACGACCATCAGGTAAGAATTATACATTTGCAAATTATATTGCACATACTTTCAAAAACTCATTACATGTTCATTAACTAGTTGAAATGTCAATATGTCAGCTTGAAGTCCTAACTGAGCTGACGTTGTTGATGGAGAATGAGGATCGAGGATTTGTGCGTGAATTAGTCGGTTTCGTACACTTCAGAAGACCAGGTGTTCAATTTGATCCTGGACCGAGACTAGGTAAATGAACTAAATATAATTAACGTTTATTAGCAGCTTGTATGAGTTAGCAATTATTAATTAAATTAATAATTTTTAATGTTGTTATTTGTGTAGGAGCGCGATCCAGTTGATCGACGATCGCCTTCATCAAGGGCATCACTTCAGTCCCCGTCCAGACACCTCCTCCATGGAGCTCTTACACACAGTCGAGCCATGATTTCGACGATCAATATGCCCCGTTGACTGGATTCTTAGCAGAGAGGGTGGACGCGCTGCGACAAGAATTGACAAGAAGGGTCGACGATCTATCTAATGATGTTAGATTACTACGTGGCCACATCGTTGACTTTTAGGATGAGGTCACAGCGCTCCGAGTGATATAGCGGCTATGCGATCGGGTACCAGAGAGGGTGACAAAGGGGATGACAGATGAGATGATGGAGATCAGGGTCACTCACCATTGTGGCAAGATGCTAAATTACAGTCATTATTAGCGGAGGCGGAAGTGGAGTCGATGGTATAGGGGGTGACCCCTATTACGGAGGCAAAGAGGACGCTAGTCGTGACAAAGGGTAAGAGCTGTTGACGTACAGGAGCAGGTGGTCGATAAGAAGGTGAGGTTGCCGTCACAGTACATCGTATCTCCCTTCACGGCTGAGGCGAAGAAGATGTTTGTCGACGGGATGTAACCCAATCTCTTCAGGGAGGTGTACCATGCCAAATGGAAAGAGTTCGAAACGGAGTGGAGAAGAATTATGCACGAGTAAGTATTGTATGATTTTAGTAAAGTGTGATATTCTAACTCGTATATACTTCTTTTAACATTTTCTTTGTTTCTTTTTTCATAGCTATCCTCACGATAGCTCGAACGATGATCTTGGACGTTTACAAGTGGTTCCATGATGTCACCACTTCGGGAACTTGGCTCGCCAACGATGTAAGTGACGGATTCATATTGTTATTTTTTATGTATACATGATTTTTTGTTTATTAAATGAAATAACTCCATTCTTTTTTTATTGGTCTTTCTTGATGTAGCACATCAACTTGGCCATGGATTTGTTGCGCACACGAGCTGAAATATATCCCAAATTATTTCATATTCTTGGCCGAGTCATATTGAACACCGAGTTTGTACGTGTCGTTATCATTGAGTATGAGTCACTCCAACGTAAGGGTAACGAGTACGTGGTGTCTGAATATATGCTCAAGTGGGTCATCGAGATGTCGCCGAGTGTTGGGAGAAAGCCATGGGAGGGTTGTACACATATGTACATTCCAGTGATCGCAAACCATCACTGCATTGCCATGAAGATCATGTTTACTGACTCGACTATGTATGTGTATGACCCAATCATTCATGTCTAACACAGGGTCAGCTCGAACAGAACTTAGAACCGATGGTTGTAATCGTTCTGCTGATGGTTAGACGAGCGAGAGTTACTATACAGGATAGACTGGCCATCGTGCGGGACACGACGACGGTGAGACAAAGAATATCGTAAGTGTTTGTAATTTTTTTTAACTTTAAAACTTAGTTTTTAGATACATGGTATCGAACTAACATATTATTGTTCAATTGTAGGGGCAATTGCGGGCTTGTTTGTCATAAAATACATTGAGTTTCTAAGTATTGCACATAAGGTTGATGAAATCAACCAATCATGGATGCAGATTTGAAGGAATAAATTAGCGACTGATTTATATGAATTTAATTGTGATCCGTAAATATTGTATACTGAATTGTTTGTAAACATTGTACATTGAATTTTATTCATTTATTTATGAAATAATTGTAAACATTGTATATTTAATTGTTGATTTATTTATCAAATAGATTTGATCTTCCAATTTTCGTTAATTACCTCTCTCGAGGGAAATTAATTCTAATTGATTGGTTTAACCCGCTATATGTCTATGTCGATTCAAATCAAACAACCACATTAAAAAAATGGAATGTTGTTCATTTCACACCGATACCATTACAAATGGGTCTAATTGTCATTTACGGGAATCTGACTTGTATAAAATGGATGAGTATGCAATGTCGCTCTACACCTGCCGCACTTACGCAGTCGAGAAAACTCTCCGATAGATGGTATTATAGACGTACATGGACGTCCGGGACCACACGATTCAACTTACGGTGGCAACAAACTATTAAGTGGGAGAATATGGTCGGGAACTTCCCACTCAGCTTCATTAGGCGGAGGAAATATAGTCTCAGCATACGCTGCTCTCTAATAATTAGCCATGTAATAATGAGAACATAATGCCCTCCCTGCAAAGCCTTTATACATAGCCACCACGACTGGATGCTCACATAGAAAACTCTCCAATTAAAATGGACGACAAGTGCAGGTGTTATCAGTCAAGTCCACCATGTATNGAGAACATAATGCCCTCCCTGCAAAGCCTTTATACATAGCCACCACGACTGGATGCTCACATAGAAAACTCTCCAATTAAAATGGACGACAAGTGCAGGTGTTATCAGTCAAGTCCACCATGTATGCCATATTACGTGCACATTTCACGGAGAAGCGCAACTCATCTAGTGGTTCCACATACAACTTTCTCGCAAGCTCTACAACCTTGAAGAGTTTATCATCTTGAGCCGGGGCTAGCAGGCTAGTGCAACGTTAAGCTTCCACACGTCGGTCGTGAAATTACTGCTGCAACTTGTTACGAATGTTCTCAATCATTGCGAGGATTGGAAACTCTCGATCATTCTTGAAGAATGCGTTGAGAGACTCCGCATTATTTGACGTCATCATGTTTTATCGACGACTTGGAAAATGTGATCGTACCTAGTGTTCGATCCCCATATTTGTCAGATATTCCCATGCCTATAACAATTTGCTTCATATTTCCACCATAAACTTATTATACTATTCAACACTATAAACTTCGGCCACTCTCCTGAACAATGAAACAATGTCTCTCCCCCGAAACTTAGTCTTAAGTTTTCCTTGTATTTGGTACATGCAATATCTATGATGTGCCTCGGGAAATACTTCGGCTATACCATTTATTATAGACTGTCCACGATCAGTTACGAAGGTAAGGTCCTCGACTTCCCCGATTACATCCCTTAGTTTTGTGAAGAACCAATGAATCGACAAATCATTCTAGCTATCGATTATGCCTAACGCAAGAGGGTAAATTTGGATGTTGGCATCTTGACATGTAGCAATAATTAACTTACCTTCGTATCTAGCTTTCAGAGTTGTACGATCGACTAGAATTAGGGGTCGCATCGTATTTCAAAATCCCCGAATGCATTGTCCAAGAGCCTTGAAGAAAAACTTAAAAACAATTATCGCCCTCCATCTCAATAAAAAAGTCCGAGTCAGGATTAATTGTTCCCATGTTATTGCAATACCTGGCCAATTTAGCGTAACTCTCCTTGGCCGAGCCCATTAAATCCTCCAACGCACAGTCTTTGGCCCTCAAGGCCTTCTGGTAGCTCATGACCACTCCGTACTCTCGTCGTCAACGCACATTCTTTGGCCTTCCAATCCTTCTGGTAGCTCATGATGACTCCGTAATCTCGACGGACGTCGTTAATGGCGTCCGAAGGTCTGTAGATCGTCCATGGGTCTTGATACTTGTGCATTATTTGTCGACCAATAAACTATGCTTCAGCTTGCCTATGATCATTTCGATGAACTCCCATTTCGCAAGTATGTTTCAGTGTATACTTGCGAACTACAAAGAACTCGTTCGTGTCCATTGTTATCGCTCGCAAAAGCCAACGGTAACTATCGTCGACACAGACAATCATCAATAATGACTTGTTTGATTTCTTAATTTTGAACTCAAAGTTGTATTTCAGTGCAATTCGATGCGCAGCTTCCTACAAATCTTTCTTTATTTCTAGCAGTTGATCGACATACAAATTCTCATAATCAGGAACCATACGCGAAGAATTAGATGACGGTCCACTCATTCCAGTCCCTGCGCTTCCACACAACTCATGACTCTAACGGGATAAAGCAACCAAATCCTTATTTGTAAATTCATAGTCATTCTCGCTGTCGTGAACTACCGATGGAATTCTGTGTGTAACAGTGAGATCACGATAAGGAACAACTGGCTCGAGAATAACCATATCATCCTCACGAGCTATATCCACTGTGTCCCCCCTCCATCCAAATCTTTGTATTCAACTTCGACTACATCCTTCCTGACTAAAATCATCCAAAGAGGAGTCGTGTACATTTTGTCCAATTCAAATAGATAATTCACTTCTTCATCACAATTAACCTTCATATGTGGAATCGGAATAGATGAATCATCCTTGAATCGAAATCTCAGTTCCATATCGTACTGAAATGGGTCGACATTCAGCTTGTTTTGTAAATCATGGTACATTCTCGCATATGTTGTACTCTCCGTTACGGAAATTGGAATATCACCACGTTTATCGCTTGTACCTATTGATCTTTTTCATCCAATTCGAAGTCATTAAAGTAACAAACTGGCATTACAGCTTTATCTGCAAGAAGAAGCATAATTTTTTTAAGAAAATACATAGTCGAAAATTCGAATTTTAATAGGAATTTAAAAAAAAAAAGACGAAACAGTTGGACATAATTTTTTAAGAAAATATATAATCGAAAAATGGCTTTTATTAAAAAAAAAAATTTTAAAAAGGCGAAACAGCCAAAAAGTCTGCTGTTGGTTGTTATGCCGGCTGTTTGCAGGTTGTTTAAACAGCCAATTGTTTTAACAATCGTCCAACTGTTTCTTACCAGATCCATTTCGTCTGAAAGATGCAGATGAAATGTTTTTCTCGTTCATGTTTTAAAAAGTTATAGATTTGTTAAAAAAAATTTATTTACATTAACTATCTATGTCGAAATAAATTTAACGATTAAAACGTATACTGATTTAACGAAAACAAAATTAAACATACATAAATATACTTACCGATTCGAAGTGATTGATATAAAAAAAAATTCAGGTTTTAGCGTTTTATAAATTTTTCAGATTTTAAGGTTGTAGCAGATGAAAAATGAGAGAGTTTTTATCTGTGTTGAACTAAACAGGTAATAAAAGTTAGTTGATTTTGAAATTTTACATTGGGAGTGTTTGATTTTTATTTGTTAACTAAAGGGTAGTATTGTTTTTTAATCAAAAAATATTTTATAATTGTTTTATATACTTAAGGGTATTTTTGTCTTTTACCATTAAATAGATCATTGTGGAAATATGAATAAGTTGAAAAGTCAAAATGGAAATATGACACTTTGATCGGGTCAATTTTAAAAGTACCCCTATAGTTTAGTTCTTGCATGTATTTGAATGTGAATTTTGTTACGCTCAAATAAAAATGTCAATAAGTTAAATGGATAAGTATCATCTATCTATAGCCATTGAATAGTTAAATGAAATGATTATTCAACATGAGAGTCAAAGTTAGTTTGAGTTATAGGCGTGATTAAATGAAACAAGAGAAAAACGAATTCGACATGCACGCATATTTCGCCGCGAGGGCATAGAAAGTACATGATTGTCACTAGAAATGCACGTTGATTATAGAATATAAATGAAATAAATATTTTTCTTTTTTAGTATTTTGAGTTTTTAAATGTTAAAATAGTTTAATTTTTTTTTTCTTTTTTAATACCTACTATACAATGTTTTTTTTTCCTTTTTAATATTATTACATACTATTGTTGTTGTCCTTTAATTAATGAAATGACTCATGGAGATTCATGAGCAAGATTTGTTCTTTTGTTAACAAATCAGTAACGAGATCAAATATTAAGTAAAATGAAATTAGATTATTGTCCTAAGTGCCTCTTACTAGAGTATGTGAGACGCTACCATCAGGCTAGTTGGTCCTTGATTCTTATTGGGTAATTAGAGCAATGCTACTTTATTCTGAATTTAGACCTTAATTGAAGCTCTAGTGAGCTTGACCGTACTTTACGAGGTTTGACTTGCCTAACACTTAGATTAGGTTAACATATAGGAAATTTTGTTTATTATTGCCTTCTATTAGCTCATGCTTTGTGGGCTAACAAGGGTTGCAACTACGAACTTAGGTTATTATTGCCACCTACAACCTTACGAGGTTTGATGGCCTAGGTGATTGTCTTTCGACTTGTCCAATTACTCAAGTTAGATTAACATATCTAAAAGTTTGTTATTACCTTCTATTAACTCTTTTGGTGGTGAAATAGTAGAGATATGAGACTCAAAATCTCGCTCTAAAGAGCGTGGATGTTCAAGTCCTCTTCAAGTCATCATATTGAGAATGCTTATTGAATGAGCAATTCAATAATTGAGCTCGGATCGAATCGGTATTCTTTTTGGGCTAGCAGGGGTTGCTTCCACAAGCTCAAGTTAATCGGCATAATCTATTCTGATTGATATGAGCATCTAGATATTTACTATTCAGTGGCCCATTTTGACTTGACAACTGTCGAGTTGGTTGGCTGATTCTGCAGACATGAATTTTGCACATTTTATTGCGAAAATAATCTAAAATCTAAAAATAGATTAAAGCACACCACATATATTTTTCATAATAAAAACCAGGTAAAGACAAGCCTCAGTTGCGACTTGTGATGCCAAAGCTTGGCATGCTCGACATGGCTAACCTATTAGTTCGATAATACCAAGGAAAACATCAAAGAAATCATTATAAATATATATATATGCAGCCAAAATTTTGCTGTTATAAACCAAAAATGCCATAACAACAGAAACGATTGGGAAATATAATATAGTGTATATCAACGAAAACTTTGGATACAGCTATAAGGTCTATATATATATACATCACTTGTATGCTTTTACTATGTAAAATTTCTGTGGCTTTGAGCTTTTTATATGTTCTATAAATTCAATTTTCTTTCTCAAACATGTCGATGGTGAAGGTGGAAGAGAAAGGTCGACTCGATTATACACAAGATGGGACTGTTGACCTGAAAGGGAGACATGTCCTTAGATCAAACACTGGAAAATGGAAAGCTTGTTATTTCATTGTTGGTAAGTACACAAAAACCTGAGACGTCCTTAGATCAAACACTGGGAAATGGAAAGACTTGTCCTTCGATCATCTCGATTATAAAAACATGACACACGAACCATTTTTAAAAGTGACGACAATACTTGAATTCATGATCTTATTAAATTAATACTAAGGGTCCGTTTGATTACAAAAGTAAAATTTGAGTGAAAAAAAAAATGAATTACAGGAAATTGAATTCCCTAGAATTGTTTTCCTGAAAGTTGTCAATTAATCGTGTTTGATTGGTATAATTTTCCACCTGAAAAATGTTGAAATTTTGAATTTTTTGGTGTTCGTTTGACTTTGTTTTCCATGAAAATTGTCCATTAAAGAGATTTTTTTTTTACAATTATCCATAAAATTTGTTTTCATTGCCAAAAATAAAAAAAAAAAAAGCTGGAAACCATTTTCCCACCAAAGTGGTGGGAAAACCAATTCAATAAAAACATGGAAAAAGGGGGTCACATGGGGGGTTTCCATGAGAAATTTTGACTATCAAACAAGACAAAAGTTGAAATTTGAAAAATAATTTCCAAATTCCATGAAAAATAGAATTCAAACAGGGCCTAAAAGTAATAAGTTTTCAGTGGCAAATAGACTTGAATTCAGAACCTTTGTTTGAAGCATCACATTTCTTGGGCTGGAACAAAACTCCCCTTTTTATGTTCCTCATGCAAGGCCTTTCTTTCAATCCTCAATTACACCTTTCATGGTTTGCAGGCTAACTCATCCATTTTATGAATTATGTGGACTCTATCACAGGCTATGAAATATTTGAGAGGATGGCTTACTATGGGATTGCATCAAACCTAGTAATTTATTTGACAGACAAGCTCCATGAAGGCACTGTGGCATCTTCAAACAATGTCACCAACTGGGTAGGTACTGTATGGATGACACCCCTTTTAGGTGCTTATATTGCTGACACTTTCCTTGGTCGGTACTGGACTTTCATCATCGCATCAGCCATTTACCTCGCGGTAATTCCTTTAATTCTTGAACTCGATTCTCAATGTACATTTTGGTACGCATAATGGATTATACTTAAATTTTAATTTCTTTTTCTGTATGGTCATGCTTCCAAGACCGTTTCATGCAAAGTTAATTCTATTTTGCCTACTATACGTTTATGGTTTGTTTGATAAGATGGATTTGTATAATAAGAGACTAAATTAAGGACGAAAATAAAAATTAAATCTTGTATAACAGTGCTCCAGCCTACGACTATTAATGTCTTTTTCAACACAATTCAAATTCTACGTATGAATAAGATTTTAGCTTATTTTTGTTCATTAATATTCTCTGATGTCATGGATTCACCTTACTCAAGCAAGCCAAAATGAGCAATCCATTAAAAAAAGGACAGTGTAACCCTAAGGTAGGAAGAAAAAACAAACTCTTAGTCATATTCTCTACCTTGTAACAGGGAATGTGCTTATTGACACTAGCAGTTTCATTGCCTGCATTGAGGCCTCCGTCTTGTGGGAACGGAGTGAAGGACGAGGATTGTGATAAACGCGCCTCAGTGCTGCAAATCGGCATCTTCTATTGTGCCTTATACATAATTGCAGTTGGAACAGGTGGAACAAAGCCCAATATCTCCACCATGGGAGCAGATCAATTTGATGATTTTGAGCCAGAAGAAAAGTTCCAAAAGCTCTCATTCTTCAACTGGTGGATGTTTAGCATATTCCTAGGCACTCTTTTCTCTAACACTTTCCTTATATACATTCAAGACTATGTGGGGTGGAGAGTTGGCTATGGCCTACCAACACTTGGGCTCGGGGTATCGATACTAGTCTTCATTTTGGGTACACGTTATTATCGACACAAGCCCCCGTCTGGTAGCCCGTTGACTCAGATGGCACAGGTGCTCGCAGCCACAGTAAGGAAGTGGAAGGTGGTCGTCCCGGATGAACCAAAGCTTCTTTATGAGCTGAGTTTAGAAGAGTACTCTAGGCCTGGCCATTTTAGACTTGATCACACCCCTTCTCTCAGGTACGTATTTGCTTCCATTTTCTTCGTCTTTTTAGCATGTTTCTTCTGTGTGTCATGTTGAACACGATCATTGCTAACAACTTATACTTTTTAATGAAATAATGCAATGGATATCAAGACGAGATACTAAATTCAATTTATTTAGTGTTGAATCACCTCGCCTTGCAATTTAAGTGGTAAGAGGGGATCCATTTATTATTTATATTTAGTCCTCAACATGTCCTTTTATTTGGATTCATTTTTTTCAATAAAACTATGAAACGTACACAATTTATATAATGAGTGATGAAATGACTCATTGGTGGAGTCAGAATTTGGAACCAGTGGTACTTAATTTAATTACTATTTTTTTTTTCAAACACAAAATATACTAATACTAAAAAGAAAAAAAAAAAAGTCAGATTTTTTTTCTCAAATTTCAGTGGGGCCCAGCGACTCCACCTCCCTCCGCCACTGGCTGGATTGAATACCCAAGTATTGCTTTACTCTGGTACCATGTTGAAATCATGTTTAGCAATTATAACTCACTGTCATTTCAATTCATGTAGAATCCTGGATAAAGCAGCAGTCGAGACCGGGCCGAATTCACCATGGATGTTAAGTCCAGTGACACAAGTTGAACAAACCAAGCAAATGATAAAAATGATTCCTATTCTGGTTGCAACAATCATACCTAGTACAATGATAGCACAGACAAACACTCTTTTTATCAAACAAGGCACAACCTTGGATAGAAGCATTGGTCCCCATTTCAAGATTCCCTCAGCATGTCTCATAGCATTTGTGACAATTTTCATGCTCAATAGCATTGTACTATACGACCGGTTCTTCGTTCCCATTGCGCGAAAATACACGAAGAACCCAAGAGGGATTACATTGCTGCAGAGGATGGGGATCGGCCTTGTGTTGCATGTTGTAATCATGATCGCTGCTTTTTTCGCAGAAAGAACGCGTCTAAGGGTTGCCAGAGAGCACGGAATCTTCGAGAAAGATCAAATCGTGCCTCTTTCAATCTTCATTCTTATCCCACAGTTTGCTCTTATGGGAGTTGCTGATAACTTTCTTGAAGTTGCGAAAATTGAGTTCTTCTATGATCAAGCACCAGAAGGCATGAAAAGTCTTGGAACTGCTTACTTTACAACCAGTTTGGGAGTTGGATTCTTCTTCAGTAGTTTTCTGCTGTCAACTGTGTCTGATATTACCAAGAAACATGGAAAAGGGTGGATTTTAGACAACATAAATATCTCACATTTGGACTATTATTATGCATTTTATGCTTTCCTGAGCTTTCTCAATCTACTTTTCTTTCTGGTAGTTGCGAAGCTCTTTGTTTACAACACAGAGACAAGTGGTAATGAAGAGGAGTTACCTGAAGTCTTGGGGGCTCGACTGAACAAGTCTACACAAAAAGAGGAAATAACTTCAGATGACAAAGCAAGCTCGTAGACATCTTCGTAACTGAACGTGTGACAAAATGTACATTCATGTATTAAATGCAAAATGTACTTGCGGTTTTCTCATTTTTGATCTTTTTCCTTGAAATGTCTTCATTTGTTTACAAAGTAGTTAAACTTGAAATTTTATCTTAAAAGATCAACCTTAATCATTTGAACTCATTTCTTGAGATTTAATCACATCAAACCACTCGTTAGAATTTAATGAACTCTAGTACTATATTAAAATTTAGAATTTCATCTTAAAAGGCCGGTCTTATTAAAAGGAGTAACACAAAACTCTTATATGTTGATATGTATTTTAATATTTAACCGATGTGAGATGTATCCCTTAATAGACAGCATGAGAACTGAACTTCTTAAACCAGTACCAGGAGAAATTATGGTGCATTGAGAAGCCGACGAACAAAAATTACAGTAATTTTCTGCAAAATAAAATGAATCCAAAACAGTGTTTTATTATTCCACGTTCCAATATTAGAAAAAAATGAACATCTCAGCCTCTCCATTTCATTCGACATGTTTAGGAAGCATTTCTACCACAGGACAATCTAGATTACATCCATATAAGTGAAATCATTCATCATCTATATTGATCTTTAACTACTAGACAGCTTGACCGGAGGGAGAAGGCAATAACCTACAAGCAGCTATAGTTTCCAGAATCCACGTGTGTGGAATGACTAGGGAACCAATTTCTGTGGCTAAATTATTTGCTTCTTCAAATCTCTGTAAGGACGAACTTGCTTCTTCTGCAAGGCATCCTTGTGGGGAATCTTGACTATAAACAACCAAAAACGTAGAAAGAACTTGCTCATTGTGTCTTTCGGCAATCATCTGTTCCATGCTCTCAATAACGCTACCTCCACCAACTGTAACTAAATTTAGGAGGTCGTTCTTGTAGGCTGGCACAAAATCCCCGCTAAAATAAAACTTAAAACCATCAAAAAGCTTTGGTGCCTGTGTAACAAACAGAAAAAATCAG
Organism: Fraxinus anomala; assembly: GCA_903798345.1. Lineage (NCBI taxonomy): Eukaryota > Viridiplantae > Streptophyta > Magnoliopsida > Lamiales > Oleaceae > Fraxinus > Fraxinus anomala. Next base: position 4,771 of record CAIGRN010011130.1, on the reverse strand, counting down.
TATATAATGCCCACTTTCTAGTTATGATCATATCTCACAAATTGTGTTTTAAAAATAATTAAGTGAACAGAAAGCAAGATTGTTTACATTCTCAATATAAAAAAGATGACCATGACATTGTTTCTATCTCTAGATTCACATGGTTTATGTGGAGTTCAGGGCCATATGATGAACCATATAATATTCATAACAGTTGGAAAAAGCATCAATAACCAGCAAAATATGCTTGCACAAAATAGTGATTCTTACGTTCGTTGCAGCCCTAAGTCGGCCATTTTTGGGGCCATCACAACAACCATGATTGTCCATATTGACTTCATAAGGCTCTTCATTAACATGACAACTTGCTTCCATGCAAGCTTTTACCCCTGAAAATAAAAGATCCACACTACAAAGCATTATGCCAATCCAGGAGACGAACAAAACAAATATCTAATTGTGTTCTTCAAGATTATCTTGGTCTATTCTGGATTCATCTGCTCAATTATGTCCCAATCTATGGTACACCGTGAATCATTTGGTAAGTCAAGTGAGCAATTAGGTATAAGATTTATTGTCAGTCTCCAAGAGCACAAGTGTAAACAGTGAATGAAGTATCAATGCCACTCAGCAGTCACTATTATGTGATTCATCAAACAAATAATGTCACCTATATTTTTTTTCTGGAGAAATACAGGCAATGCACTCTTTGTGAGTGGTACTAAATTAATAAAGAATGAATATTTTGAAATTAAGTTATGGGCCTTCTAAACTAATGCCCAGTTCCGTATGTCTCAAGATATGAAACATTCTTATCAAAGAGTCATACCTATCGATCAAAAATTCTGGCTTCAGCATGGTACTGGAAAATATCATTGCTATAAATTAAACAAGCATTAAACAAATGCTTGGACATACGTCTATATGTCAAAGCTTTTTCTATCGCTTTAATTGTATTTAAAATTCATTTTATAACTTTTATAGTACATGAAATCGTAAATGTACAATAATATAATTACATGCTACGTAAGCCAAAAACGAAATGGTATATAAGGCTTACAATCCATTGTAAGGATCCATCTTCCATTTAAAATTGCCATGAGAACTTTTAGAGTTCTACTGAATGCACCCTTTGCATCTGTGGCTGCAATGACATGGGTAACATCTGAGCTCCAGGACTTGGACACAGTTGCACCACACATGGTAGCAAACTTGAACAGCAAATGCTGCATATCATAAATCAAAATAGAACGACAATCAGGTTATTTCTTTAGGTGGCCGGATACAGTCAAGGATTCCAACAAAAATGACCATTATCCAAGAAGAAAAATTGATACTACCCCATGTGAAAACATGATTTTGATTTTATATAGATACCCACAGTGCCAAAGTTTAAATAAATGATTGAACATTTTTGTCTCAGATAATTTTGCATTTAGTTCATTTCAAATCCATCTTTTAGCATGCATATTGTGAAAAAGATTAAACGTAATAAATGATAAAACAAGGTCCAAATAAAGTCCTTCGGATGTTCATTCCTTATCTATTTTTTCCAAACTATATGTATTGTTATTGTACAATAACCAACAAAAATACCCACCTTCTCTTTGGAAGATAGAGCAGACCCAGAGAAAACCAATTCTTTTGGCCCATTAGGAGAGGTTGCCCAAACGTTTAACTTGTCAGAAGATCTGTATGCAAGATGGAAACGTTTACATAAATTAGAAGTGATTATTAATGGTGATCTAAGTTCTAACTATACAAGACATTGCTTGATCAGAACGTTTAAGAAAGAAAAAAGACCAAGCATTTTTTTTTATATTATCTCACTGAAGCCATGGCAACTGCAAAAAAATGAGTTCTTTAGTGGATTCATGCATTGCAAATCACAATTGCATTGGTAATGGTTCAGAAATGGTGTTAAGACTATATTAGTAAAAAGCAGGCAGATTTTTTTCATGTCCCACCACTTAGAATTCTTATTTCTCTGACATTGCTCAAAACAACTGAACAAATTATTTGAATAAATTAACAGATGTGTTTATAGAACCTAGAACCGAAAGATATTGCAATCAATAGAATAGGATTTTCTCAAATGCAGGTATCTTTCTTATTTAGTAATTGATGAAAGAAGTTGCATATAAAAAGATAACCACGAAAAATCTCCATACGTTTGAGTGGGTTCGGAATAATGTTCACCATGCTCACGCTTTTTAGATTGGGACTTCTCACTTGGAAATTTAATAGATTTGTGAACTGGACATAGCATTAGAAAGTCATCCTGCAAATCAGTTTTATGACAAAAGAAAAGGTCAGTCTAAGAAAATATAGGACTCAGTAACACAAAACAAGTCAACGTGATGAAAGATTCGTACACAATCCCATCTGCAGCCTGGGATTTCTACTGCACAAGGCACATGATAACTTCTCCGGCAGGACTTAGCAAAGCAGCCTAGAGCTGCTCCCTTCAGCCCACATCTGCTGCACTTCAGCTTAGCAGCTCTTAACAGTTCAGGCTCCAAATTCTTAATCGTTTCGCCAGCATAATATACTTGAGGGGACCTGCAATTCGAAACTTATAAGAACAAATACTACTGCAAGGTCTATTATTCGTAATTACAGAATGGTACCCCATTTGCAAATACTTTTTGAGTGGTAAGTTGGAAACAAAAAACCTTTTAAGAAAAAACCATACTCGTATATTTGGAAAGAGAGCAACATATTTTTACAATTAGAAATACTATAGTTCTAAAAAGATCATAAATGATCATTTCAACCCAAAAACTTTTCATTGCAATTTAAATTTTATTTTTAATTTTAATGCTTATTGTTACGGTAGGTTATCAGTACATATCAAGACCAGCTCTAATATCAGGCTGATCCCGGAAAATGTCATACCATTCTATGCATTTACTGTGAACGGGGATAGCCCTGGAAACTGTAATTAGGCTTCCTGTTACCTCCTTTCCATCTGCATAGTGAAGCATTGGGCCTGTACCCTACAATAACCAATTAAATTGTGAAGAAATCATTAATTTTGAAGAGTATATCAAATGCAATGGATCAGTTCATATCTTCATCAACGTTATGCTAATCTTAAAAGAAGTTAAATATTCAAAAAATAAAAACAATGGAACCTGGGAGATAATTTAACACTTACATCTGTGATCTTGGAAGAAAGGCAAAAGGCACAAACACTTCCATTCACATCTGATGCATCACAGATTGCAGATGGTGGAATGACTGGACTATTTTCCCTAAACTTAGGTTCCTCATTACAGTCAGAAACTGCCAAATTATGAGAAATAATCTGTTGACTGTATCCAGTGCTTCGTAAAACTTCCCCTAACGGTCCATAACTTAGCTTCTTTTGTCTCTTGGCATCCCTTGTATGGATTGAGTTTTGATGACAAGATTTGTTAAGTATTCCTCCCGCAGCAGTATCCAAGTTATTCCCAATGAATATCTTGTCTGTATACTTCTCTGTACTCTGCGGAGGTAAGCCATAATAAATTACAGATACATGATATTGTAACACATCAGTTGAGCACATGTTCAAAATAGGTTTTACGTAGACTTCTTAAGATTATAAAACTTAAACAATTACTTGTTGAATTTTATGTCGACAAGCACGTTAAGTCATGACAACCTATACCATACCACTAACAAAGCAATTCTTTAGTTCTCAATGCATTCACTGTGGATATTAAAAGAAGAAAAGTTAAACTAGGCAACGTGGACAGAGATGATGCCTCTGCCTATTCTCCGGAAGAATACAAAATTTGCTTAGTTGGTTTTTCAATTTGGTATAATAAGCATTTTAACTTACTGAACATGGAACACCACCATGAATGGCATAATTATCAGAATGTGGACATGGAAGTGTTCGTACACGCTATTACTAATTAAGGTTTCAGTGGATAGAAATATCATGTAGGGATTTAGACCACAGAGAGGAAAAGAATACTCCAGTATTCGAAGTGATTTTGAAATTAGCTCATATTGGTTCCCTAAAACAACGGGCGAGGTATTTCAACTTGACTAATATTCAATTGGAATCTCATGATCAAAGTCCTGACAAGTCAATCATTTTACCAACTTTTGAGTTCGTTATCATGGTGTATAAATTCTATTGATGGCTAATAAGTTTAATACAAGAGTAGGAAAAAAATATTCATAGTTATTTCCTTTGAGATTTGATTTTGTAGACAGGTTGATAATGAAAGGCTTAAGATCAAAACAGTCAACTGAAACAAAAACCCAGTGATCAATATTCTGGTTATCAGATGAATCCAACTTCATTTACCTTGAATTCAATTGATAAAGGAGTTATGCAGCAAGTTGAGTCATTAAAGGCAATTTTTTTTACTTTCAATTATAATCTCAAATGAAATGAGGGTTTGAATCTTACCCCATTTCCACTTCCTATATCATCAGTGCAAACATCTGCATCTTTGGCATCACCAAAGGAAGGAGAGCCACCCGGTGACAATTCCAGAAGTTGATTCATATCTAGTTCTTCAAAATTGGTAAACTTGTCTTTCGAATCAGAAGACTGCAATGGGGATGCCTGATTGCTAACTTTGAAAACCATTCCACATCCACCTTGCTTCTCCAATTCTCCATTCCTACCATTACTTAATAGCCCACTTTTGTCAGTTTCTTCAGATGAATTGGTTCCATTAGGAACACAGTTTATAAGTGAATCATTGGACTTCTTACTTCCCTCTCGAGGAGCACCTTCGTTGGGATTCCTTCTCGAATTCACATCGGAAGTTAAGACTGAAACTGG
>CAIGRN010011113.1:0-12949 GCA_903798345.1 Fraxinus anomala | reverse complement strand
CAAGTCCACATTTATTGTTGAATGACGGTCCACTTGATCTCTTTTTTCTGGATTCACCTTCAAGGTGGATTTTACCTACAAGCACAATATTTACACAATTATTAGTAGAAACCGGCCTCATATCAATATTATGAAAGTTTAGAGACCATGGCACTCTCAAAACTTCCATTCTAGCTCCAACTTTTTGGTTGCTCCTCAAGTCCACATTTATTGTTGAATGANATTAGTAGAAACCGGCCTCATATCAATATTATGAAAGTTTAGAGACCATGGCACTCTCAAAACTTCCATTCTAGCTCCAACTTTTTGGTTGCTCCTCAAGTCCACATTTATTGTTGAATGATGGTCCACTTGATCTCTTTTTTCTGGATTTACCTTCAAGGTGGATTTTACCTACAAGCACAATATTTACACAATTATTAGTAGAAACCGGCCTCATATCAATATTATGAAAGTTTAGAGACCTAGATATGCGTACAACAAACTTATCACACACTGAAACTTACCCTTTTGCTAGTTCTGAGCAAAACTATCGACTCAACCATTCTAACGCACAAGCATGCGAATTATAAAGACTTACTCAACATCGATCAAAGCTCTTCCAGTGCCAAGAAAGTCACTTATTCATCTTGCACCCTTGAAATTACATTCTCCTTTCTCAACATCGATCAAAGCTCTTCCAGTGCCAAGAAAGGGTAGCCAAGTATGGGTAGCATTTTTCTATCCTTTTATATGTCTAGAATCAAGAAGTTAGGAGGAAATAAAAGATTAATCACTTTTATTTATACACCCTTGACAATTCCAAATAGATATCTATGAGCTCAAGTGAGAGGTTTTAGCTATCCCAACTCTAGTTTCCAATAAATAGATAGAGGATTTAAATTTATACTGGTATCAAGATACAAAATGCTCTATCAAATGCCAAGTTACCAAAAATACAAAGGATAGCCAAATTCTCTGGATCTTTGAGCTTTGGTCACAGCTTGTTCTGCAAAATTTCACTCCATTTTTTTTTATCAATGCTACTTTCTTATAATTTCAATCTTCGTCTTTTTGGATTGTATCTCCTTCATGAACTTGAGGTAAAGTAGCATTTGAGCTAGGAATTCTGCAAATCGGGATATCGATGTGTAGCTTCCTAAAACACAATTGTTTTTGGCAAACTGCTTATCATGTTTGTTCCTTTGCAATCTTTGTGGAAACGAGATAGGCGGCACATATGCTTTGACTAGAATTGGTGTTTTCACCTGTGGATTTCCAGAACTCTTATCTTTATCTTCATGTACTCCAGCATATTGGTTTTAGTATTGCTAGGCAATGTGCCGGCTGGTCTTTTTTTGTTAGAAAAATAAAGTGCCAACTAAATATAAAGAACATGTTAAACTCTAATCATTATATTTTAGATGGAAAGAGTATCTTAATACTCGTTAAATCATGAAACATGTCATGGATTAGATAATATTGGCACTCGAGCAGTACCTTCGCTCCTAGCGCGCGACACGCCACTCTCGAACACCAGAGCTCGCGGATAGCGAGCAACAAAAAATGCTTAGTCATAGTGCTCAAGCATTAAATCTCTATTCCAAATCCGTTTCTACACCTCGAATGGCGTCGACGCCCGAATAGTGGTTCTTGGGCGCTCGATCTATGTCCAAGACTCTTTTGATCCATATTTTGACCTCTTCAAAGCCTCATTCAATCAATCCATCAATACTAGATGATTTTAGATCACATGTCAACATTATTTTCTACCATTGAAACACTAACTGGCCAATCTCAACCTCTACTTAGACTTCGAAAGAGGTGAGAGTCCACCTTAGGAGTGTCGGAATTGTTAACCTTTGCTTATGATATTTCTTAGTAACTTATTGAATGTGTTCTTCCCTTCATAATAGTTTTCTCCAATGAAGACTTGGGGTTCATCTTAAATGTCAACCTTATTAAGAGGAGTAGCCCAATCCTTTATCAGTTGGTTTGTGTTTTCATCTTTATTCGATGTCCGATTTTTATCCCTTAACATGCTATCGCAAAATGATGGCTCGTTTGAGCAGATCAATCTTGAAATTTGTGTGCTCATTTTTTTGAGTCTTAATTGGATCGAGTTGCTCGTTATTTTAATAGGCGAGTTGCTCGTTATTTTAATAGGCTCTGATAGCTTACTAAGATTTTGGAGTTCCATCTTAAAATGACCTTTTTAAGAAGCAATCCCAAGTTTTAATCCCTTAACATCTTTATCAAGTGTAGAACATCTTTTTTGAAAAGGAAAAATTTCCAACTTCATCTTGGCCACTTTATACGGTGAAATATTTATTGCAGAACATCTTTACGAAGTCATCCTAGATAGTGTACTAGCATGTGGTTTAGAATTCAACCATTTTAGTACACTATTTCTCAATATTTGTGGGAATAATGTGAGCTTTATGTCATCATTTCTGTTATTAATAAGATAAACTAAAGGTCGTACATGGCACTAGTTAAACTACGTGGCAGATTACTTGAGGGGGGAGGGGGGCACAGTGGCGGAGGGACCCTGTTATAAAGAGACGACCCCTTCTACCCATAGAACGAGACTAGACCGACCCCATTTTGGGTAGACCTTTGTACAGGAACTAGCCCTGATGAGGCGATTGCAAGATATTTAAACAGATCTTGCGGTGAATGATTACAAGATAATTCACTATTATCGCCACCTCTGCACACCTATACGGTCAAATCCAAGTTGCCAGATAGGAATTATGGATACAAAAATGGCTCTAGCATTTAATGTTTTGATTGATTAACGTATGTGATAAGAACGGTTAATCAACCTGATGAGGCCGCGTGTCCTATCATCCAACGAGCCTCATTTAGGCTCATGTTCTAAGCTCCCCCATGCCCTAAATTATTCATCTTGCTGACTCGATCGTCGAAGTGCATGTGGATAACCAACGATTTGTCCAAATGTGTTGGAATTTAGCTTACGTGGATGTGAGGGGTTTTGGGATCTGTTGGTCACATCATTGATAATTTTTTGAGGTCAACAGATTGACGCCATCTGTGGAAAGTTTGATACCATAACCACAAACGTCCTTGTGGTAAAAGCCATTTGGTTATTGAGGAAAGAACCACTGAATAGAAAAAACATCTTATACACTTATTGATAGCTCGAAATCAAGTACTCGTGATGAGTTCCAGCCACTAAGGGTCAAGTGGTGAAAACAGACAGTAGGAGGCCCCTGAAGAAGAGGTCCTCCGTTCAAATGTGAATATGCGTCGCCCCCATCACCAATACAGGCGAGGCAGTACCACAGCACGCCTAGCCAGGAAAGTAGGAGAAATGGTTGTAAACATGAGAAATATTGCCCAACAAAATGCTGCCATGCAGCAGCTACTCATGTAAATGCACCAACAGGCTGGATCCCAAGCGCCTCAACATGGAATGTTTTCCCAAGAATGTGAAGAGAATGACACAGCAGCATACTCTCAAATGCGTGGCATGGATGACAACCTAGCGAAAAGGGAGGTGGAAGTAGATACCTCCACCAACTAGGTTACCAGCAGACTTGGCGATAACATGCCACATGAGGGAATTTTTTTCCCTCGAATACACTCAAGAGCATGAACCTCAAAGGTCCAACAGCGTCTTTGACCGAATTGGACCCTCTAAGGCTAGAAATAGGTCCCATCAGTCATCCCCTATTCAAAGAGAGCCAGAACAATACCAATGATATGAACCTCAGAGGATACCACCTTCCTCTAGAAATAGGCGAGAGAGGAGGGACGATGCGAAAATGAGAAATCAAGCATGAATGAAACAACCCCATCGTTATCAGGCAGAGGAAAATGATTCTGATGGCCCATGTAGATCATTTGAGTTGGATGATGTCGATGAAAGCTTGCCCTTCTCCCAAGAATTAAGAAGCGCCCCGATCCCAAGTCACTTTGTACCCTCAATGATACCCAAATACGAAGAGAAAGGTGATCCGACAAAGTACCTCAACAACTATAAGACCCACATGTCTCTACGAAGAGCCTCTCCAGCTCTAAAATGCTGAGCTTTTCAACTCACACTAAGAGGAGCTGTAGAAATTTGGTACAGCCGCATCCCAATCGACAGCATCAGAAGTTGGCGAGACCTCAAAAGGTCTTTTTGAACCAATATCTGTCTAATAAAGAGGGAGAAGCCCCAATCCAGAGGCTGCAAGACATGAGACAGTAGGCAGGTAAAACCTTGAAAAGCTACTTAGCTCGTTTCACAGATGAAATGACCTATTGCGAGCAGGTTACAGATGGAGAGACCCTTTTTGCCCTAAGGGTGGGCCTTAACATGAACACCCTATTCTGGAGGGACGTGTGAAATAGAAATCCCACTTCTTACGATGCTTTGGTGGAGATGATGAGAAGCAAAATCGTTAATGAGGAGTTGATTGATCACTGTAATAGAACTTCACTGGGACTCCCACTACCCTAGAGATAGCGAAGAGGCCCCAAGCAGGACACATGATAGCCCCCATCTGCGGCCAAGCATTAACCACGCCACGCTAAACGCAGTACCCTCTTTGGTGTATGAGGAGGTTGGACCTGAGACTCAAAGGTAGCCAAACCCATCCAGAGAAAGAGGCAGAGGGGAAAACATGGAATTTCGATATAGGCAATACTGCACATATCATCGAACCAATAGCCACAGCACTGAGAATTGCTTATCTAGGCCATACCATGAGGAACCAACTGGCCCCCATGTTGAGGGTAGAAATGCCCGTCAAACTTAAAGAAGTATACCCCAGCCTAGGTAAGAAAAAGAGCCTAGGCATATAGAGGTAAGGCGAAACCGCAGGAACGAATCACCTCGACGGGAACACAAGGAAGATAGAAACAAGGCAAGAGGTCAAAGGCCCAAGAGAGAGCCCCTTACAAATACGAATAACACCCCCATCAGAGAGATTGACACTATCATAGGTAGTCCACACATATGGGGCTCCAAGAACGCCCTGAAAAACTATGCAAGAGAAGCGAAAGACTCATATAGCAAGCTACTTGATCAACAATACTGGCGGCAGATCTAGGAACACTTCCCCAATAACTTTCTCTCTAGCGGACACTATGGGAGTTCATTACCCACATCGTGATACACTAGTGGTACGAGCAGTCATAGCCTGGAATGGACTGAGATGCAAGTTGGTGGACAATGAAAGTTTCCTTAATATCCAGTTTGCAACCACCTTCGACAAAATGATGGTAGACCACGAACTCGCCCCCATGACCACTCCCTCATATGGCTTTATTGGTGAAATCATCATCCCCAGAGGAAGGATCACATTGACAGTGGAAATAGGAGAGCCCCCATTTAAGACTCATCAATTTATGGAATTCCTCATTGTAGACCATCGATTCGCCTACCACGGAGTATTAGGGCGACCCGCCTTAAAAGACTATGCATGAAATTTCCTACTAAGGAAGGAGTTGCCACGGTGAGAGGGGATCAGATGGGATCAAAGAAATGCTACCTTAGCTCCTTAAGGACATTCAAGCCCCGCTGTGTAAACATGGTTTTGACAGATGATGAAATGGTTGACGCACTTGAAGAAGGTCCTACCACTGAACAAAGAGAAGATGTCAACATGATAGATGCCCATGAAGAAAGGATAATTGAGCTTGAATATTTCCCTGTGAATTCACATGACCCCATAAGGGTGTTACAAATAGGGAATGAGGTCGAATTAGAAGAAAAAACCAGGCTTAAGGACTTCCTGCTTAACAACTTGGATATATTTATGTAGAGGCACGAGGATATGGTGGGCATTGATCCCATGGTCAATTGCCACCGACTTAATGTGGACCCGAAGTTCACTCTTCATAGGCAAAAAAAGAGAGCCCTGAACCCAGAAAGGTCCATAGCTCTGAAAAATGAGGTGCAAAAGCTCATATCTAATGGGTTCATCAGAGAGGTAGAATACCCACAATGGATATCCAACCCTGTCTTGGTAAAGAAAACCAATGGAAAATGGAGAGTCTTTATAGACTTCTCCAACCTCAACCAAGCTTGCCCAAAAGACAGTTTTTCGCTTCCAAGAATCGACCAACTAGTGGATTCTATTGTAGGCCATGAACTCTTGAGTTTCATGAATGTATGTTCAGGATACAATTAGATCTCCATGCACCCAACAGATGAGGTAAACACCTCGTTTATCACTGATAGAGGCCTATACTGCTATAAAGTCATGCCATTTGACTTGAAGAATACTGGTGCAACCTATCAACGGCTAGTCAACAAAATGTTTACCTACCTCATAGGAAAAATAATGGAGGTATACGTCGATGACATGCTCGTAAAGATCCTCAGGTCTACAGAATACTTTGAACACTTGAAAACTACCTTCAAGATCTTGAGGGAATACCGGATGAAGTTGAGTCCATTGAAATGCGCTTTTGGCGTCACTTCTGGAAAGTTCTTGGGTTATATGGTTAACCAGCGAGGTATCGAAGTGAACCTTGAGAAATTAAGGCCTTGTTGGACATGAAATCCCCTATCAAACCCAAGGAAGTGCAATGTTTGACAGGGCATCTGGCAGCACTAAACCACTTCATCTCCAAAGCTATAGATAGATGCTTCCTTTTCTTTAAGATCCTAAAAGGTTCCAGTGGAATGAAGAATGTGAAAAAGCGTTCCAAGGGCTGAAGAAACACTTAGGCCAAGCCCCATTCTCTCGAAGCCCAAGGATGGAGAAGCATTGCTACTATATTTGGCTGTAAGTGCCGATACGGTAAGTTCGGTGCTAGTAAGGGAAGAGGACAACACTCAATTATATGTCTACTATGTAAGCAAGGCCTTCCTGCCAGCTGAAATGCGTTATACTGATATGGAAAAGCTTACTTTGTCCTTTATGATCGTTTTTATGAAGTTGAGGCCCTACTTACAGGCCCATAGTATATACATATACTAATGAGCCACTCCTTCAAACAAGTGCTCCGAAAGCCAGACGCTTCAGGAAGGCTAGTGAAATAAGCTATGAAATTAAGTGAATTTGATATTTCATATCAACCAAGAACCTCAATGAAGGAACAAATAGTGGCGGATTTCATTGTCGAATTCACAGAGCCGAAAAATATCAATGTAATGATGGAACCGGTAGACCCTCCAACCTGGAAATTATTTGTGGACGAATCTTCGGATAAACAGGATCAGGGGTCGGTGTACTGCTGGAGAGCCTTGAGGGTCAGAAGCTTAATTGTGCAGTGAGGTTTGGCTTTAAAACCTCCAACACCGTAACTAAATATGAGGCGCTTCTAGTGGGCATCAGATTGGCCAAAGAAATGTATGTCAAAAACTTAGCAGTTCGAAGTGACTCCCAACTAGTCGTGAGCCAGGTCAGCGGCAGTTTTACAGCCAAAGATAAAGGCATGGCAGCGTACCCGAAGAAGGTTATGAGCCTGATCCCATGCTTTGAAAAGTATTAGTTGGCCCAAATTCCAAGAATGGAGAACCCAAACATGGACGCCCTATCAAAATTGGCCAGCAACAAAAACTTAGAATTGCTCAAAATTGTACAGATTGAATACCTCCACAGGCTCTCCACAGCTAAAATAGAAAAGTTGATGTGGGTTGAAGGAACCCACAATGGATGCAACCTATTATAGCTTACCGCAAAGATCACACATTATCGGAAAGCAAGGAAAAGTCCTACAAGCTCAAACGAAGGGCCGCCCACTATGCACTTCAAGACGAAGAACTCTACAAAAGGGGCTTCTCATCCCCTCTTTCACAATGCACTGGAGGGGAGGATGCTAACTATGTCCTATGAGAAATCCACGAGGAAATCTATGGCAACCATACCGGGGTCCAGCATTGGCCCATAAAGTCCTCAAGCAAGGGTACTACTGGCCTACTTTGAAAAAGGATGTTGTACAATTCGTGAAGAGATGTAACAAGTGTCAATGTTTCTCCTCCATCCAAAGACAACCATCTTAAGAATTGACCGTAGTATCCAGTCCCTGGCTATTCGCTAAATGGGGTCGACCTTATAGGACCCATGCCAAAAGGAAAAGGGAGTGCAAACTATGCAATTTTCTCCATTGACTACTTCACTAAGTGGGTCGAGGCAGAAACATTGACTAAAATAACTGAAGCAAACACTTCTAAGTTCATATGGAAAAATATGACATTTAGGTTAGAAATTCCCCACTCAATCGTTACAAAAAATGGACGACAGTTCGACAATAAGAAGCTCAGAGACCTATGTGACGAACTGGGTATCAGAAAACACTTCGCCTCCGTTCACCACCCCTAGGCAAATAGCCAGGTTGAGGCAGCTAACAAGACTATAAAGCACCTCTTAAAGAAGAATCTTGATGCATCAAAGGACGCGCAGGTGGACGAATTCCTTCATGTGTTATGGACAATTCGCACAACCAGTCGAATGGCAATATAAGAGACCCCTTTTTCCATAGCATATGGGGCTAAAGCCATGATCCCGATTGAAGTGGGTCTTCCTTCGCCTCACCGCTTGTAATTCAATGAGATATCTAATTATAAGATAAGGAGATGCGAGCTCGACTTCCTTGAAGAAAGGAAAGATGATTTTCAAATAAAGCTGGTCTCCTATTAAAGGAAAATGTCGAGGTACCACAATGCCAAGGTAAAGAAGAAATCATTCAGGATAGGCGATCTGGTGCTCATAAGAGTTTTTTTGTCCTCTAAAGAACCTGGCGTTGGCACGTTAGGTCCGAATTTGGAAAGCCCCTACCGTATATCAGACTACGTTAGGACATGAACCTTCTTAATTGAAAACTTAGATATAAAGGTGCATCCCTACCATTGGAATGTCGAACATCTGAGGATGTATTATCAGTAAAGGTCCTGGTCATTGCTTATGTACCTCCTATGACTGATCCATGTACCTTTTATTTTTAACTATGACAAGCTTATGTGTTAAGTATGACAAGCTCATCCGCTTTTGATCAATTACAATAGCTATGGCGAGCCCACAAATTAATTCATATGTATGACGAGCTCATAGGTTCTGATTATCAAATTTAAATATGGTGTGCCCACAAATTAACTCGTCTATGACAAAGCACATATATTATGATGATTTATTAAAAGCGCAATTATGGCGAGCCCACTTAACTATTGATGTTCAAAGTCAACGATTGGTTAAATTATGGTGAGCCCACATAACTATTGATGTTTGAAGTTAATTATGGCGAGCCCATGAAACATAACCATTGATGTTTGAAGTTAATTATGGCAAGCCCATGAAACTTAACTATTGATGTCTGAAGCCATCGATTGGTTAAATCGTGGTGAGCCCATAAAGCGGTTATGCGAAAGTTAAGTTACTTAGAGCCCCTGAACAGGGATGAGGTTATAAAAAATCAAGCTATTCGAATTAAAAACAAAATTAAATTCATTACAAGAGATGAGCTTACTAAAATCCTACAAAAATCCTACAAAGGACCTAATCTAAGCAAACGGCATCATTTTGCAGAGGCTCCACCGGGGTCTCACTTCTGCTGAATCCCCTCCTTCATTGGTTAGGGTTGAGGGTTCATTCGTAAAAAAACTCATCTTTCAATGAATATAGCTCCAGTTGAGGTTGCAGTTCAGCCAACCTTTCAAAAACTTCATTATAGGCGACCCTCCTCCAGTGTATATCGAGCCCATCATATTTAGCTGTCTCGTGAAAGTGGGCGACATACTCATTCACTACTACCTCTCCACCCCTTTCAACTATTCACCTGAACGAGAGGCCTCGACAGTAAGCTCGCTAACACGAGCCTTTAATTCCACCATTTCCTTATTTATAGCCTCCAAGGCTGACTAAGCAATCTTTTGAAGATTATCAGAGTTCTCCACTCGCTTCGTCAAAGCACTCACCTCAACTTTGCAAAGATGAGTTTACTTTCTCAGTTCTTCATTTTCCTTAGTAAGCACTTTCACTCCGATTCCGCCTCATCTTGCTTCAACTTGGAGGCCTCAATGGCCTCATTGGCAGAAGATACCTCAGCCTTGTCTTTAGACAGGACAACTTCAACATTCTGGGCCCACTCAAAATTTTTTGGGCTTTTCCTTCAGAGGGGACATTCTTCACCTCTATCACTTTCTTATTTCTCACCAAACTGGCCCCCTTATCAACCGCCTCCTCTACTTCCACAACTTTCATGGAGGAAATTGGTTTAACAAGAATAGGTCGTCGAAGTAACTCTCCAATGGTAGTCTGGCGCTTGTAGGAAAATGAGTCGACACTCAAAGGTTTCTTCTTCTGTGCTTTCCCTAAACTCCTCAGCTGGAATAGGGTCGACTTTACGTATTCCTTTTTGCCATGTTGCCCTAAAAAAAAAAGAAACGTTTAAGAGAACTGTAGGAAAAAATAGTCGACGAGTCAATGAGCGAACCATCCCATTTTACCTTTCGTGGCTATCAGTTAGTGTGTAACGAAGAGGTTCCGCTTGCCAATAAATTTCTTAAAATACCTCTTCTCTGAATGTAGCTCGTATATCGCCTTGATGATGGCCCACTCAGATGGTTCAAGCTCAAACCGGTTAACTGTAGCTACACAAGGCTAGCATTAGACATGAAACAAGGAGGAATAAAAGACAACAAAGGAACGCTACATTAGAAAAAGGGCTTGACTCACTATACTCGTAGTACTGGGTCGGTACGGCGATCCCTAGGACCACATCTCTTTTCATCGTCTGCCAGCGACCCCTAATCCAAAATCAAGATGACTTCCAATTCTTGATGGAGGTTGGGGTCCCCGAGATAAAAGGAGAATACGGACCTCAGGGGTTTTATGCAGTACCACCCCTTTCAATCATTTCCCCACTACATGCCTGGGGCTGAAAAAGGGTTTGAAAAATGTGTAGGGACATATCCTTGCCAAGAGTGACCTCCTTTCAAAGAAGAAATGCCGCTGCTAATTGGCTCCATGCATTTGGCACTAGCTGAGTAGGGGCTAAATTTTAGTGCCTAAGGATAAACCTAAAGAACGGGTATAAGGGTAGCTTCATTTCCTGCCTAAGATGGCCTTGCTAACTGCTACACACCCCTCCCTGGGAAAATAAGTCCTCTCATCAGGGGTCATCACAAGCATTTCTATGTTGTTCGGGATCCTAAATCTCTCCCTAAACTTCACCAACTCATCCTCCTTAATATCTGTGGGCCACAAAGAAGCCTCCCCACCTTATACTATAATCTATGGGACCCTCGGCATCATCCATGCACTATGAGGGATCCCATGGCCTCTATAATCCTTTCAGTGGGGATTGTAGGTGTCACACCCACCTCGACACAAATTAATGTCATGTCTACCTTGGAAGATCACCCAGACGATTTCTTTGAAGTGGAGGCCATTTTAATTCGAACAAATTGGAAAATCTGAAGATATTTGGATACTTATATGGGCCTTGGATGCCGGAGAGTAGAAAGAACGGAACTGTTCGCCGGACAAGAAATGATGGAGGTTCTGGAAGATTGCAAAGGTTTTTCAACACTTGATTTTCGCATAGTGAAGAAAAGGGAAAAATGTAGTTTTTAGCCTTATATATACATAATGAATGAACCCTCATTGTTGGGTCTTCCTCCACTTTAATCTAGGCCATCCATTTGTAGTCCCACCTGTCATGTTAATACCAAAGGGCATTTGCTAAAAATTCAAACAAAGGGCCTAGATGAAGTCGTGCTGAACACGCATCGTGAACTCGCGTAGGCCCTGCCGGTGTAAAATATCATCATCATTGCACATTAAATGCGCGCGTAGCTCGAGCCTAGGAAATTGCCACACCACCTAGATATTTTTATTGGGAATCAACGTGCCCTTCAAAATCATTAGAGCACGCCCCCTAGCAAGTTCAGCTCGACATATGCTTTAAGGACCTTACCCAACACCTTTCAGCCTTGTCATAGGTTTTAGCTTGACATAAGCTTTAAAGGCCTCGCCTAGTACCTTTCAGCCTTGTCAAAGGCTTCAGCTCGACATATGCTTTAAGGGCCTCGCCCAGCATCTTTCAACCTAGTCATGAGGTTCAGCTATCAAATAGGCTCGCCTCTTTTACTTCCAGAGTTTTGCCCCACCCCTCACCCTCGTCGCAAGCTTCGGCTAACAATGTTTTTTTCCTTTTTGACTATAAAGTCCACGCATTATATAAATAATCATACTTGGAGTTCGGGAACTGTTGTTACCCATGAGAAATACTAAAGGCCGTACGTGACACTAGTTAAACTACGTGGCAGATTACTTGGGGGCACGCCTTACACAGTAGAAGTGGGAACTGACCCCATTTTGGATAGACCCCCGTGTGGGAACAAGCCTTGACGAGGTAGTTGCAAGATCTTTAAACAGATCTTGCGATGAATGATTGACAAGATAATTCACTGCCATCGTCGCCTTTACAAAAATGGCCCTAGCATTTAATGCCTTGATTGATTGATGTATGTGATAAGAACGGTCAATCAACCAGATAAGGCCCCATGTCCTATCGTCCAACGAACCTCATTTATTTAGCTCAAGTATAAAAGCTCATACTTAGTACCATTCGGGGGTAATGAAAGTTTAGACTCTGAAGCCTATATTCTTGCTACATGCACGTTTAGTGTTCTACTCCCAAATCGACCCCCTTTTACCAATTGGAGGCTCATGTTCTAAGCTCTCCCACACCCTAAATTATTCTTCTAGCTGACTCGATCGTCAGAGTACGTACAGATAACCAACTGTTTGTCCAAGTAGACAAGTTTATTTACCTTGCAGATTTTATCGTATTAGATATGGAAGAAGACCAAGATATTCCAATCATTTTAGGCAGACCCTTCTTCCTGGTTACTGGAAGAACATTAATTGACGTACACGAAGGAACGTTGACATTGTGGGTTAAAGATGAAAAAGTAAATTTCAACAACTATCAAGCGAAGAAACCTCCAAAAAAGGTTGACTTGTGCGATATGATCCAATTAGTCAAAGCAGTTGTAGGTAATAGA
>CAIGRN010011108.1:0-30941 GCA_903798345.1 Fraxinus anomala | reverse complement strand
GGAAAGTTTGAATGGCAAGTCTCGGACAGGCTCATAATGGTTGGGTTTTGGAATCTAATTTATTTTCCTAAAAATTGAAATCCCACCTTGGAATTTTGCCATTTATTATGCTTTTTTCATTACAAGGTCCATATTTTTGAAATTTTTTCTTTATTTTATAATCTATTTTTACTTTTAGATATGCATTGTTGTAGGGCCTTAGTTTCAGAAATTTGATTTGTTCTTAAGGGAAAATTAAATAACTACAAAGATTTTAAAATACATTTTAAATAACAAATTTGTGATTTTTTTTTTTAAATCAAGTGGTCACATTTTGTGATCGAGATAAAAGTTTGATCACATTTTTTGACACTTCATAAAAGTTTGTGACCTTTAATTTAATTAATTAGGCTACGGTCACAATCACACACAATTTATAATTGCATTCATGTACCAGTCATGAATAGAACAAGGTGATATTCACAGAGACAAAAATTATGAGTCATAATTACAATTTTAGTTTCATTTTTAAGTTATATATTATTTATTAATCACAAATTATGTATTTTATCGATCACAAGTACCCAAATAATTGTTATAAATGTTCTTCATCCCACTCCACTCCACCACCATCGATAATACCCAAACGTACATGTCGTTGTCGTCTCAACAATCACCACAACCATCATCACCTCCAGCATACCAACACCTCCACCTGCACACAAACATGCATAACCAGAGATGTAGCAACACCATTATCACACCACCATCACTAACATTTGTACGAATAACAACCACCACCACCGTCTCCTCAAATTCACCATCTCCTCCATCTCTACCACACTTGAAGGCGGCGAACACCTCCATCTAGGAGCTTCATTCGATTACTTTTGCATTTCCAATTGATCCAATCACAAGGTGCCGATGGCGATGGCGATGGCCATTGAAGGGATCCAGACGAGGAATTGATATTGACTGTTGCCATTGTAGTGGCGACACTTGTGACAGTGGTGGATTAGCGAAGATGTTGGCGGATTAGAGATGATGGAGTTGGTAGGGGTTGTAGTGGAGGTGATTTCGCTGCCGTGATGGGTGGATTTGGTGGTTTGGACGATTATTTCGATGTAAGCGGTGGGTGACATGTAACGTATGCGAAGGCGGTGGGGGACAATGGGCTTATATGTTTGGGTCTGGGAGATGGGGGTGGATTTGAGAAAAATTGAATTAAGAGATGGTTAAGTTGTGAGGTAGGGTGGGATGTAGTATATACATGATTTGTAAAACCATAAACTTAAATTCTGATTTTTCATATTGAAAGATAAAAAAACAAGATGGGTGTAATTTTCAAAATTACATTTTTTCTAAACTCATTTTTAACCATAATTCTTCCATAAATCAATATTATATGTAAATCTGATTTTTTTTTCCTTATTTTTTAATCACACATTCTCCAAAAATTTACTATTTTAAAATACATTTTTTTCTCGAACTCTCATTAAAATGGAGCCCAAACATGGGCTTATTCTTCGTTTGGAAAAATTTTAAATTATTTATAAATAATAAATTTTCATTTTTAACCATACATATCAATCAATACACAAGTAAATTCATTTATTCACCAATCCTTTTTAGGTGTTTATGAATTAAATTGTTTATAAATTCTTTTCAAACATATACTTACATAATTAATGATGTTAAATGGTACATACTTTTCTTAGTGGCTATTTGATTATGATGCTTGTAAACAATGAAACATCAACAACACTGTGTCATTTAAAACGCGGAAAAGTGCACACTGCATTTACCAAGTAATGATTAAAGAACTTTTGGCGGAGCCCGACAATCCATACTTTTTTTTCCTTCACTTCTTACTCTATTGTATGATTAATTTTTCACTTCTTACTCTATTGTATTATTAATTTATCTAACAGAGACACACTACACATCTTAGTAATTAAGTTTTTTTTTTTATTTGTTTAATGTACATTAATTATCTTTCTTAAATAATCCTTAAACAATTTTCTTAGCTTTTGTCGTCCATGTACTGGTAATTGGAAATGACATGTGTATTGAGGGGAAAGCAATTGTAGTTTGTCCTACATCAAAAAAATTAATAAGAGAATGACTAGTTTATATATATGACTACATCGTGCAATTATGTGTATCATAAAACCTCTCTCTATATGCGTCGCACGAGTGCATCACATACCAAATTAACAACTTGAACCATTAAGCTAGCATAAAAACGTGACATGTGTACGTGAATGTCGAAATTGTAATTTGGCATCTTAATAGAGTTTGCTTTTTGCCTTCTTTTTCTATTTATTTATTTTTCAACTACTTTTTTTTTTAGCTTTTTCAACTTCTGAAACTCATGATTATGACATATGTTAATGGTGAAGTTAAATAGTCGGGCTAATGATGGCATCATGCCCGGATATAAATTCAATTAGTTTGTGTAGAAGTTTAGGGTGCGCTTAATTTGTTGTTTTCGTGTTCTTTTTAGTGGTGTAAAAACATGCTTAAGCTGTTATTTTTGAAAATACATTTTCGAAAATAAGGATAAATTTATAATATAAAATACAAACGCATTTTTAATGTTTTGAGTGTTATTAGTGAAAATTCTAAAAAAAACTTAAATATGAAATTAAGTATTTAAATAAAATTTTAAAAATATAAATATAAAATTCTAACAAATCAAATTTAAAATTTTTTAAAAAAATTAAGAAATATAAATTCAAAAAATAATATTGACAAAATCTTAAAAATAAAAAAGTTTTGAAAAAAATAAAATCGAAAATTCTAAAATTTAAAAATTCTGAAAAAATAAAATTAAAATTTTTGGAAAAATAAAAAAATTTAAAAATAAAAAATAAAAATAGTTGAAGCTCTTAATGATTACTTAATAAGAAATTTTAAAAAAGTATTTAAATGAACACAGATAAAGATATTTTCAATTCACGTCATTAGTTTTTATTTTTATTTCCCTATATTTTGAACTCAATTTATTATATATTTTTATTTTACTTTTGTAGCGACAAAATATTGCAAGATTCACCAACTTTAAAATGTATATATTACTTGATAATATATTAACATAATTTTTCTATTTTTACTGAATAATCAAATTTCATGAAATAAAATATCATTAAGTAATTTTTCAAAATGACGAATCAAAAATATTTTTAATAATCTTAAAATAGATCATCAAAATAGAAAATTGAAAATAAATTTAAAACTTAAAACTAAAATACAAACAAAAAAGGTCGGACCATGAAAATAGGAGTTTTTTTTTTTTTTTAATGTTGAATAGAAGAAAATTGACCTCCATTATAGGCTCTATGTATAACAAGTTAATTTCACCTATCCTTCATCATTTTCGAGTCAAAATAAACCTTCTTCAAACAATGCAGTCATAAGTTTCTTGTCTACTTGTAAATCAATAGTTTAACTAATAGGATTATAATGATTGTACGGCCACATGGGCTGCCTGGTTTCTGACGTGGTATTTACTTACCATATGATTCATGCTTATCCATTTTATAATAGAACAATTAGAGTGTGGATTAATCAAAGTTCCCAATTAGGACAGACTTTAAATAATGGATTATGCTACACTACCATAAAGTGGCCGTCGGGTGTCCATAACCTATGTAAAGGACTATGTTTGTGTAGCATAATCCTTAAAATATATGTCATTTGATTAAGAAATGGATATGTGCAATTTTTTTTTCTCTACATTTTTTATTGATTATATATAAACACTTCGTGTTCAACATTTTTTTTTTTTTCGACTCATCAATATTCAAATTTAGGTGTACTTTCATTCTTATTTATAAATTTTGCCCAAAAGAGTATTAAATTTGATGAAAATTTTATTTAAATTAAAAATTGTTCCCTCGATTAAGTTGTATGATTTTAAAAAGACATTTAAAATGTAATTTTTGGATACTAAGTTTATCTTGAAGATTTACCATTAGCATAAATAGATAAGTAATAATGCATTTTCTGAAAGAACTGCATCCTCTTGAATGTCAAACTTCGTAGCTTATTTCATTTGGGATGATCAAATCCTGTAAATTAGATATCATTGGATGAAAGAGTATATCGGAATAAAAGTATGATTTTTCTCGGGAGTGACAACGGCCTTAGGCCAATGAACATATAATCTTTATTATTTTTCCACCATTCAAAATTTTAAAAGCAGCAATTCAAATGCTATTGGATTAACTCTTGCGTATTCGGAAAAGTTAGCCGACTTCGATTATTTAAAGTGAATTTTGATAAACGTTTTTCATATCTTTATTATATATAGCACTTATTTATTTAACAATTTTTTAAAACCAATAATTTCATGAACTTTACTAAAGGAGTCTATTGGCACTTTGTATTTTCTTAATCTAATTATATTTCTTTTTAAAAAACAATAATATTTGGCTTATTTTGAGCTTTACGAAAGCCATAACATTTTTCATGCTTGTCCACTGCATAATATTTAACTGGACACCTTGCGTGTACACGAAGTTCTTAATCAAAGACGAGTCAGTACATATGGTTTTATCTATATATATTCTTCTTACCTTTCATGTCATGATTTATAAAATTTTATTTTACTACATATAAATATTTGGATTCTAATAAATTTAATTTATCAGAAATATAATTCAATTAAATAATAGATCTATAATAAATAAAATGTATTAATCATATTAAAATTGTTGACATCGAAAATTGATTGAATATAGGGCATAATATTTACAAACTCTAACCAACATAGAAAGGTTTGACCATTACTTTTAACATGGTTGACATTTTAATATTGGCCTCCAAACTCTTACATGTTGGTTAGAGTTATCATATCTAACCAATTTGGGATGTACCTAAAAACTCTTTAATTCGCGTATGAATACAAAGAATCATGACTCGTTGATTTTAAATATCAAATATCGATAATTCAAAGAAATTGAAAAACTCCAAAATCCATATTTTCAATTAAAAAACCACCAACTGCCTTTTAAGATATAAATCCTTATCTGAAGTAATAACTAAAATTTGAAAAAAGAAAAAAAAAATATGTTTACAATTAGTGATGAAGACACAATCTTCATCAATATCAATCTTCTTTCAATTCCTCATGATAAGAACAATCTATTATATATCTCTGTAAAACACTCATTATCTACTTTGTTCAATTTCATTAAGCCCTTGTTTGGACTTCATTTTAATTTTAATGTATTTTTCTCTTTCTTCTTTCAATAACATATTTTCCAATATTAATTTACACATAAATCCAATGAACATATAGTTTTTATTATTTTTCAACCATCTAAACTTTTAAAGGCAACAATTCAAATGCTATTGGATTATATAAATATCCTTAACTCAAGTTGTACAGTCATCCACTAATAAAAACTTATCGACATGAAATTTATTCAAGATATAGTACAGGTATTAAAGATATAAAATTTTATAGGAAAAATAGTTCGACACTATAATTATTCCATAAATAGGGTTGTACTTATCTTCTCGGAAAATTAACGTTTTTATGAAATTATTGACTAGTAGTGCTTTATCATGAGTTGTATATAATGACTAATCAACATAAACTAACTGAAGTTAGCTTGTCAAAATTGGTTTATGACTTAATTTTTAATATAATTCTTGTCATTGAATTGAAAAGTCGAAACTAAACTAATCCAATATAATTATGGAATTAGTAAGTGGGGGACATAAAATCAAACTATGTTTTTTTTTTTTTTTTTTTGCTTGTGCTTGTTAGTCCAAGGCAGCTCCAATAATATAGATATATGAATTTGTGGTATTTTTATTAAATCTTCCCTATTTGGAAAAGTTAGCCGACTTCGACTATTTAAAGTTAAGTTTAATAAACGTTTTTCATATCTTTATTATATATAGCACTTATTTATTTAACAAATTTTTCAAACCAATAATTTCATGAACTTTACGAAAAGAATCTATTGGCACTTTGTATTTTCTTAAATCTAAATATATGTGGCTTATTTTGAGCTGGCCTAGGTCATAATGTTATTCATGCTTGTCCACTGAATAATATCTAACTGGACACCTTGCAAGTACACACAAAGTTCTTAATCAAAGACGAGTCAGCATATATGATTTTATCTATATATTCTTCTTACCTTGCATGTCATAATTTATAAATTTTTATTTTACTGCCTATGAATATTTTCTCGTCACAATTTTTGCTTGTTCCACCACTTTGTAAATTCAAATGTCTTTACATCATTTCATTTTTCTGGAAAGACAATCTAGTTGTTCACTGGCTATATGGAAGTGAATTTGATATTGATGACAATTGTCCTTCGATGGTTACGGTTTTTGTGCTACTCACCTTAAAAAAAAAAAAAAAAATAATATGGTATCAAATATTATTAAGTTCAAACAATTGAACCAAAAAAAAAAAAAAAAAATCGGCTTTCAAGATTAATATGTTCAAATGAACTACCATTTTGCAAGAGTCTGTTAAGGGTAAATCTCACATTGGTTAATATGAAAACTTTGTTGGGAATTTACTTGTGCCCAACGGAATTTAAAATACCTTCAATTCCCTTCAAGAATTTTCTTTGTGTTTAAATAGAAACCATAATTAGAATTATACTTTTAGTAAATTCTTCAAACTCCTTTAAAAATTTTAATCACGAATGATCACGATCTTTGCAAGCCTTTTTGAATCACGATTTTTCCACTCCACAACTGTATAATTGTCCAACCTCCAATAATAATCCACACAAGAAAACAAGAATGAAAGATTATGATTTTACTTTCTTGTGCTAGCAATATTATGATATTGTGAGATCATGTGTGTGATGATTTCTCAAGTCATCTACGCTTATTAATAGAAGTTTAATTGGATTTGACCCACTCAATAAACATAGACCGGCCCGATATTTATTTAATCTAATGAATTGGCCCATAAATCAATTAATCCAATCAATTAACTTAAGCCCATTAATAAACCATCCAATTAATTAATTATACAAATGTCCAACACTAATAAATTAATTAATTCATAACATCTTTCTTCTAATACTCCCTTGTACGTGTGATCCATTAAGTTTTTTATCATGATGTCCTAAGATGTGAATTAAGTTTTTTATCACGATGTTTTTTATTTTACCTTTTTAGCGAGAAAAATATTCAAAGATTCACCAACTTTGAAATGTATATATCACTTGAAAATATATTAACATAATTTTTCTATTTTTATATCATGAAATAAAATGTCATTGCATAATTTTTCAATATGAAGAACAAAAAATGTTTTTAATAATCTTAAAATAGACAATCAAAACAGAAAATTGAAAATGAATTTAAAACTTAAAACTAAAATACAAACCAAAAAGGTAAGACCATGAAAATAGGAGGATTTTTTTTTTTTTTTTTTTAATGTTGAATAGAAGAAAATTGACCTCCATTATAGGCTCCATGTATAACAAGTTAATTTCACCTATCCTTCATCATTTTCGAGTCAAAATAAACCTTCTTCAAACAATGTAGTCATAAGTTTCTTGTCTACGTGTAATTCAATAATTTAACTAATAGGATTATAATGATTGTACGGCCCACTATCAGTTTCTGAAGTGGTATTTACTTACCATATGACTCATGCTTATCCATTTTATAATAGGACAATTAGAGAGTGGATTAATCAAAGTTTCCAATTAGGACAGACTTTAAATAACATGTCATTTGATTAAGAAATGGATATGTGCAATTTTTTTTTTTTCTTCCTTTTTATTTATTTTGTTTTTGAGTTTTTGGATTGTTTTTTTTTTTTTAATTTTTTTTTTTTTTTTGGACTCATCAAAATTCAAATTTAGGTGCACTTTCATTCTTATTTATAATTTTTGCCCAAAAGAGTGTTAAATTTGATGAAAATTTTATTTTTAACTAAAATTTTGTTCCCTCGATTAAATTGTATGATTTTATAAAGGCATTTAAAATGTAATTTTTGGATACTAACTTTATCTTGAAGATTTAACCATTAGCATAAATAGATAAGTAATAATGTCTTTTCTGAAAGAACTGCATCCTCGTGAATAACTTCGTAGCTTATCTCATTTGGGATGACCAAGCTCTAGGGAGGTTCTTATTTGGGATGACCAAGCCCTGGAAATTAGATATCATTGAATGAAAGAGTATATCGGAATAAAAATATGATTTTGTCCGGAAGTGACAATAGCCTTAGGCCAATGAACATATAGTCTTTATTATTTTTCCACCATATGAACTTTTAAAAGCGGCAATTCAAATGCTATTGGATTAACTCTTGCGTATTCGGAAAAGTTAGCCGACTTCGACTATTTAAAATGAAGTTTGATAAATGTTTTTCATATCTTTATTATATATAGCACTTATTTATTTAACATTTTTTTAAAACCAATAATTTCATGAACTTTACTAAAGGAGTCTATTGGCACTTTGTATTTTCTTAATCTAATTATATTTCTTTTTAAAAAACAATAATATTTGGCTTATTTTGAGCTGGCCTAAGCCATAACGTTATTCATGCTTGTCCACTGCATAATATTTAACTGGACACCTTGCATGTACACGAAGTTCTTAATCAAAGACGAGTCAGCACATATGGTTTTATCTATATATATATTTCTTACCTTGCATGTCATGATTTATAAAATTTTATTTTACTACCTATAAATATTTGGATTCTAATAAATTTAATTTGTCAGAAATATAATTCAATTAAATAATAGATCATTAATAAATAAAATGTATTAATCATATTAAAATTGTTCAAATCGGTGTAAGTATCCAACATTTTTCCCATCTTTCATCATATTGACGTAAAATGGCTTCCTCTTTGAAGAAAGGTCCGTCTGGGGGGGTCTTCTAGAGTGGATATGTCACTGATTTGGGTTGAGACAGGTGTACCTCCCATAATTCCCACTGAGAGGATTATGGAGGCTATGGGGGGCCCTCATAGTACATGGATGATGCAAGAGGGTTCCATAGACTATAATGTTAGGTGGGGGGCTTTTTTGTGGCCGACAGATATTAAGGAAGATGAGTTGGAGATTTTAGGGAGAGGTTTAGAATTTCACAGTATGAAGCTTCCACTGCATCCCTTTTTAGGTACATCCTTGGGCATTACAACCTAGCCCCCACCTAATTAGTGCCCAATGCATGGAGCCAGTTAGCAGGGGCCTTTTTTCTTTGGAAGGAGGTCACTCTTGACGATGATATGTCCCCACATGTTTTCCAAACCTTTTTCCAACCTCGAGCCTCGAGTGGGGAGAATGACTGCAAGGGATGGTATTGTATGAACCCTTAGGACCCGCACTCTCCATTCATCTGGGAGACCCCAACCTCCATCAAGAATTGGAAGTCCTCCTGGGTTAGGGGTCGCGACAGACGATGGAGGGAGATGCGGTCCCAAAGATTACCGTGCCGACCTAGTACCATGAGTATAGCGAGTCGAGCCTTCATCTAGTGTAACATTTTTTTGTGCATTTGTTCCTTTTGTCATGTCTAACGTAAGCTTTGTAAAACTACAGGTAACCGATTCGAGCTTGAACCGTCTGAGTGGAGCATCATAACGGCTATCTACGAGCTGTCTTCACAGAGGAGGTCTTTCAAAAAATCATCGGCAAGCGGAATCTTTTTATCATGCACCGTCTGATGGCTACCAAGGGTAAGGAAGTTCTTAGTTATTCCTCTCAGCGACTCTATCACTTTAAAGTATTTTTTGGCCTAACTGCTAACGCTTTCCCCATTGTTTGTAGGTCAACATGATAAGAAATAGTATGTCAAGCCAGACATGCTCTTTATGATGCGCCTAGGAGAGGCGAAAAATAAGAAGCCTTTGGGCTCCACTTCCTCGACTTACAAGAACCAGCATGATGAGATGACTCGCCTCTCGAAGGCGAACCCACCGCCTCCTCTAGAGAAGAAGGGGAAAAAGGGAAAAGAATGAGAAACCTCCATGGAGAGGCCCCCAAAAAGGAAATTGATCCTATCAAAGAATATCGAACTTTCCTCTCTCTCGAAGTACCAAATGACCACTGGGGAGTCCTTTTGACGGCCCATTGTAGTAGAGCCTATATTCTTTGTGAAAATTGTGGGTGTGGAAGAGGTGACAAAGGAGGAGGTTGGTCTCGTTAAGCGGAGGCAAGGTAAGGAAGCCATGAGTGCCCTGTCTAAAGGAAAATCTTAAAACTTCATTGGTGGGAGATCAGATGAAATTGCCTCCACTGTGATGGAGATACTTCCTACCCAAGTCCAATGGGATACGACAGTCCACCACAAATATTGGTCTGATAAGTATTCCTCGTAGCCAAGACCTGTGACGCGGTAGATATGGTGGAGGTGGGTCTCGCCCTGGAGGCTCTCTCAAGGCTTTTTCCTGAACACCCAAATGGGGATGAGGCAACTGCAGGGCCTCAATAAAGAATACCTCACAAAGGCCAAAGATGCTGAGGTGGCACTGAATAAGGCTAAGGTTGAGGCGTCCTTAGCCAATGAAGCCATGGAAGCCTCCAAGGTAAAGCAGGCTGAGGTGGAGTCGAGAATGGACGCACTTGCCAAAGAAAATGGAGAGTTAAATAAGGAAGTCCATCTTTATAAAGCCGAGGTGAATGCTTTGATGAAGCGTGTGGAAATTTTTAATAATCTATAGAGGATCACTTCATCAGCCTTGAAGGCGGTTAATAAGGAGATAAGGGAAGCTGAAGGCTCATGTTGAAGAGCTGACTGCTGAGGCTGCCAACTTGAGGCAACAATTGAGTGGGGGCAGGGGAGGCAGCTGTAAATGACTATGTAGCTCACTTTCATGAAACGACTGAGTATGATGGCCTTGGTCTGTACTGGAGGAAGGTTCCTTACAATGAAGTCTTTATGAGGCTTACTGAGCTACATCCCCAGTTGGAGTTATCTTCTTTAAAAGAAGAATTTCTGATGGATGGGCCATCCACCCCTGCTAATGAATTGTAGGGCTCAGTGGAGGAGGTGGACACCCAGGAGGAGACTCAGCAGGATGACGTTGTTGTTTAGGATAGGCCTTTTGTTTAAGATTTCTTTGTAATATTTTATTCTTTGTAATGAATTTGGTTATATAAACAGACTTTCTCACTTCTTGTGTTTGTAACTTGATTGAGCATGATCTTCTTCTTTGAATAAGTTAACATATGAGCTCGTCACAGCTAACTTCGAACAAATTAATGTATGAGCTCATCATAATTAACATCAAACGATAGTAGTTACCGTATGAACTCACCAAATCAATTTGTTTTATGGGCTCACTGTTGACCTATGATTGACTATAACCTTAATATTTTGATTATAACATCCTTGCGAATCATCTTGTTTGAAATAATTAAAAAGGAAAAAATTGTTGACCTATGGTTGATTTCATCTTTAATGTTTTGATCATAACAAACAAGATTAATATTATTTCTAACAATTGATTTTGAGTGATTATATTCAACGATGAAATCAATCAAGCATTAGCGAAATCAACACATTATAAATCGGACTCGAAATGAAGAACAAAGTTAAAGTTAAGCATTCAAGTCAAATCATTCGAGACGATAGCGATTTGCATGCGACGATCGAATTGGAACTTAAAGATTTACAAAAGATGCAAATCAAGATACAAGTCAAAAGAACGACAAAGTTAAGACGATTAGACATTGTACAATCATATGTAAAGGTAAAACATTTTAATACTTAGCAATGGATCGAGACAAGCTCAAGTTTTGATTTTACGATCGAATTATCAAAACAAACTTACTTTGAAAAATTAGGTAAAAACATCATTGCTTGCAAACAAAACAAAAAGAAAAACGAGCATGACCAACTCTGGTCATCTGGACGTCCGGATGGCGAATCGAATGTCCGGTTCGTCATCAACGGTCACTTTTTTGACCATTCTGACAGAGTTATTCTAACTGTAAGTTGGGTCATCCGATTTGACAGAGATTTCAGCATTTTTCAATTACTATAAATACCAACTCACCTACCATTTATAAAACAATTTTTTGAGCATTCAATTTGAAACTTTTTTAGCATTTATTGAGATAAATAATTGATTTTCATTATTTATTTATCATCATTAATTGATTTATACTTGAAAAACTTTTGATCATTCTAAACTTAGAAAATCAATTTCTATTAAAGTTTTCAAATCCAACACTTGAGAGCCATATTTATTGCCATCTATCGAAGTGTTTGCCTTTTTCTCTTCTTGTTCTCAACTTTGAGTCTATTATTCATTAAGGTCCTGTAAACTCATTTTGAATTGTGGGTCATATTGAGGTCCCGTAAAGCTCAATAGTGTGGGTCATATTTAGGTCCCTTAAAATTCAATAGTGTGGGTCGTGTTGAGATCCCTTAAAGCTCAACATTGTATAAGGATCGGTGTTCATTGTTTGTAAGTCACTGAAAGCGTTGTAAAAGGTTGGATTGCACCATAAATCAATCACGATATGGGAAAAGACCTTGCTCTTGACGGAGAGTTTGGTAACGAGGGACGTAGATCAAGTTTGGGATCGAACCTCCATAAATATATCGTTTGTATCATCTCTTCCTTTTACTTATCGCTTTTATATTTGTGCTTACTATTTGAATTAATCTATTTAGTCTTTACTTGCTTGAATTTAGATTAATTCTTCAAAAAAAATTTTAAAAACAATTCACCCTCCTCTTGGTTAGTGATTCTTGGGCTTTCACTCACCATATTCAATCCTAAACAACTATAGTTTATGAACTTCTTCATATATTCGAGTTAAATCAACTTATGTGCTCGCCATAATTAAACTTGGATGATAGTAATTAACATATGATCTTGTCATAATTATCAAGAGTTGCTGACATGTCATCTTTATTAATCAAAAGTATTTTAGCTAGATTAGCATGTGGGCTCGCCACATTTCAACTTGGACCAACATAAGAGCTCGTTATAATTAGTTTTTGAACAAAATAATATGAGCTCGTCACAATCATTTTAACTGGATTACCATGTGGGCTCGCCACATTTCAACTTGAGCCAACATATGAGCTCGTCATAATTAATTTAACTGGATTAAAAACTTGTGACGCCCTAACTCAACCGTTGATGGAGTATATGAGCTGTCATGCTTAACATATGAGCTTATCATAGTTAAAAAGAGTTGTTGAGATAACATTTGCATTAATAAAAAAAAAAAAAAACGTACATGAGCAATGGTCATGGCCTTACTGATAATACATTCTTAAATGTGGAAGGGGCTACATCTTTCCATCCAAGCTTTCAATTAAGAAGGTCCTTGGCTTGGTGTCACCTAATATACAGTATGGGCTCTCCTAGTTCTGGCCTAACGTGCCAACGCCAGGCTCTTCGGATGAAAGGAAGACTCTCAATTGTACAAGATCGCCTCTTCTGAATGATTTCTTCTTGACCTTGGTATTGTGGTACCTTGCCATTTTTCTCTGATAAGAGACCAACTTTATCTGTGAATTATTTCTCTTTTCTTTAAGGAAATCGAGCTTACACTGCCTCATCTTCATATTGGATATTTCGTTAAAGTGTATGTGATGAAGTGAAGGAAGACCCACTTTGACCATGCTCATGGCTTCGACCCTGTATGCCATTGAGAAATGGGTTTTTCCTATTACAGTTCGACTGGTGGTGTGGATTGCCCATAACAAATGGGGGAGCTCGTCCACCTACGCCCTTTTCAACGCATCAAATTTCTTTTCCAAGAGGTGCTTGATGGTCTTGTTAACTGCCTCAACCGGACCAATTGCCTGGGGATGATGGGGGGAGGAGAAATGTTTCTTAATACCCAATTCGTCGCATAAGTCTCTGAGCCTCTTGTTGTCGAACTGTCGTCCATTGTCCCTTATGAGTGAGTGAGGAATCCTGAATCGACAAATGATGTTCTACCAGATAAGTTTGGAAGTATTTTCCTCGGTTATTTTTGCCAACGGTTCTGCCTCTACCTACTTAGTGAAGTACTCAATGGCGGCAATTGTATAACTGGCACTTTCTTTCCCTTTCAGCATGGGTGCTATTAGATCTACCCCCCACTTGGCGAAT
Source organism: Fraxinus anomala (assembly GCA_903798345.1). NCBI lineage: Eukaryota > Viridiplantae > Streptophyta > Magnoliopsida > Lamiales > Oleaceae > Fraxinus > Fraxinus anomala. The sequence goes on along the minus strand of CAIGRN010011108.1, from coordinate 16,888 downwards.
GGCCAGGGGCTGGATACTATGCTCAATTCTTGCGAGGGTTGTCTTTGAATGGAAGAGAAATGCTGACATTTGTCACACCTTCTCATGAATTGCATCGCATCTTTTTTCAACGTTGGCTAGTAGTACCCTTGTCTTAGTACTTTTTAAGCCAATGCTGGACATCCTATGTAACTACCACAAATTTCTTCATGGATCTCCCGTAGAATATAATTGGCTTCTTCACCTCTAATACATCGTAAAAGTGGGGATGAGAAGCCTCTTTTGTATAGTATTTCATCCTTGAGCACATAGTGGACGGCTCTGCATCTGAGTTTGTGGGCTTCTTCTTTATTCTCCAGCAACGTGTGATCTTTAAGGTAAGCCATTATAGGTTGTATCCATTATGGGGTTTCCTCAATCTACATTATTTCTTCCACCTTAGTTGTGGAGGGCTTAGGAACCTATTCAACTAGTATAATCTTAAAAAGCTCTTAGTCCTTGCTACTGGCCAATTTTGATAGGGCATCCACGTGCAGGTTCTCCATTCTTGGTATTTGTCTCAGCTCTAATTTTTCAAAGTAGGGAAGTAGGTCCATAACCTTCTTCAGGTATGTTGCCATGCCTTTTCTTTAGCTGCAAAACTATCGTTGATCTGGCTTACAACCGGTTGTGAGTTGCTACAAACTGCTAGTTTCTTGACCCACATTTCCTTGGACAACCTGAGACTTGTTAGAAATGCTCCATACTCAGCTGCATTGTTGGAGGCCTTAAAACCAAACCTCATGCACAATTAAGCTTGTGGCCTTTTGGGCTATCTATCAATATACTAGCCCCAGAGCCCATTTCTACAGAAAACCCGTCCACAAACAACTTCCAAGCCGGGAGGTTTGCTAGTTTCATCGCCACATTAATGTCTGTTGCCTAAGTGAATTCCACTATGAAGTTTGCTACTGCCTGCCCCTTCATTAAATTTCTTGGTTGATACAAGATGTCGAATTCGCTTAACTCCACGACCCATTTCATTAGCCTCCTCGAAGCATCCAATTTTTGAAGCACCTGCTTAAGGGAAAGGCTCGTCAATACGTGTATACTGTGGGTCTGGAAGTAGGGCCTCAGCTTTCTAGAAGCTATCATAAGGGATAAAACAAGTTTCTCCATATTTGTATAACGTGATTCAGCTTGTAGCAGGGCCTTGCTCACGTAGTAAACAGGTAGTTGCATGCCGCTTTCTTTCCTTACCAGCACTGAACTTACGCCTCCACGCTTACGACCAAATATAGGAGCAGTACTTCTCCCTTCTTAGGCTTTGAAAGGATGGGGTCTTGCTCCAAATGCTTCTTCAGCTCTTGGAAAGCCTCTTCGCACTCCTCGTTCCACTGGAACTTTTTTCCTCCCTTCAAAATTTTAAAGAACGGGAGACACCTATCGGTCACCTTCGAGATGAAGTGGTTCAGCACTGCTAGATGACCCGTTAATCATTGTACTTCCTTGGGCTTACTGGGAGATTTCATATCCAGCAGAGCCTTAATTTTTTCAAGGTTTGTTTCAATGCCCTGCTAGTTGACTAGGTAACCCAAGAATTTCCCTGAAGCAATACCAAAAACACATTTCAAAGGGTTCAGTTTCATTCAGTACTTCCTTAAGATTTCGAAGGTGGCTTTTAGATGTTTGATGTGGTTCACAGTCTTGAGGCTTTTCACCAGCATGTCATTGATCCCAACTTCCATCGTTTTACTTATGAGATCGGCAAATATCTTGTTAACTAGACACTGATAAATAGCCCTAATATTTTTCAGAACAAAAGGCATCACTTTGTAACAATAGAGGCCTCTATCAGTGATGAATGAGGTGTTCTCCTCATCAATTTTTCATACCAAAAGGCATCACTTTGTAAAATTATACGCTGAGTATGCATCCATGAAGCTCAAGAGCTCATGGCCAGCAGTGTAGTCGACCAACTGGTCAATCCTTGGAAGCGAAAAATTGTCCTTTGGGCATTCTTGGTTGAGGTTGGAGAAGTGTATGCAAACTCTCCATTTGTCGTTTAGCTTCTTTAGTAAGACAGGGTTGGAGATCCATTTTGGGTATACTGCCTCCTTGACGAACCCGTTGGATATGAGCCTTTATACCTCTTCTTTCAAGGCCCCGTACCTCTTCGGGTTCAGGGCTCTTCTTTTTTTCCTATGAGGGGTGAACTTGGGATTGATGTTAAGACGGTGGCAACTAACTTTGGGATCTATGTGCACCATATCTTCATGCTTCCAGACAACACATCTAAATTGTTGTGCAAAAAGCTTTTGAGCCTCGTCTTTTCTTCTAACTCAAGCTCCTTTCCTACTTGCAGCATCTTTGCAGGGTCATTTGGGTGTACCGAGAAAGATTCAAGTTCCTCTACTAAGGTCGCTTGCGAGTTTGATTCGGTGACCCTAGGGTCTAAATCCACGTTGATGACCCCTTCTTTAGAGACATCTATCATGTTGACACCTCTATCTTATTTAGGGGTAAGACCTTCTTTAGGTGCGTCAACCATTTCAATGTCCATCAGGACCATATTTACACTGTGGGGCTTGGACTTTCTCAGGGAGCTAAGGTAGCACTCCCTCGAGCTCATTTGGTCTCCTCGTATTGTAGCAATTCCTTTTTCAGTGAAGAATTTCATACACATATGGTGTATGGACGTAATGGCCCCGAGCTCCTTCAAAGCCGATCATCCCAACACTCCATGATAAGCGGATCAATGATCTACAATAAGGAATTCCATGAAGGGATGAGCCATGAATGGGGGTTCTCCCATTTCTACTGCTAGTGTGATTCTTCCATTAGGAATGATGTTGTCACTGGTGAACCCATATAAGGGGGTGATCATGGGGATGAGCTCATGATCTACCATCATTTTGTTAAAGGTAGTTCCAAATAGGATATTAAGTGAACTCCTAGTGTCTACCAATATACGCTTGAAACCATTCCTGGCCACTACAAATCATACCATCAAAGCGTCGCAATGGGGGTAGTGAACCCCAATGGTATCTTCTTGTGAAAAGGTTATTGGTAGGATGTGTCCAGCTCCACGGGTGGTACTATTGACTAAGTAGCTTGCCATATGAGGATCCTTTGCTTCTTTTGTGTAATTTCTCTGAGCATTTCGGGACTCTACTCCTACACGTGGACCACCAATAATGGTGTCAATTTCCCATATGGGGGCATTATCCGCATTGGTCGGGGGTTCTCTCCTGGCCCTTTGTCCATCTCTTGGCCTATTTCTTTTCTTCTCGGGCTTCTGCTGAGGCGATTCATTTCTGTGATATTATGTCGCCTCATCGCGTCTAGGCTCCCTCTCATGCCTAGGATGAGGCGCGCTTCTTTGTACTTGATGGGTATTTTTTCTCTCAACCCGGGGCCTGTTGGTTTTTCATGATATGGCCTTGATAGGCAGTTCTCTGTGCTATGGCTGTTGGTTCGATGGTAGGTACAAGCTTCCCGTTTCTCCCCCTACATCTTTCCCTAGATTGATTTGACTGTCTTTGAGCTTCATCTCCGACCACTTCATATGCCATAGATGGCAATGCATTTAACGTGGCAGTGGCCAACTCTGGCTTGAGATGGGAGCAATTTTATGTCCTGATGGGAGTCCCAGTGAAGTTCGATTTCGGTGATCAATCATCTTCTTGTTGACAATCTTGCTTCTCATCATTTCCACCAAGCCATCATAAGAGGTAGGGTTCTTGTTTCGCACATCCCTCCAAAATAGGGTGTTCATGTTGAGGCATCCTCTTAGGGCAGAAAAGGCATCTCTATCCATAACCTGCTCTCACTAGGTCATCTTGCCCGTGAAGAGAGCCAAGTAGCTTTTCAAAGTTTTGTCTATTTGTTGCCTCAACTTTTGCATGGGGGCTTTCTCCTTTTTTAATAGACAAGTATTGGTTTAAAAAGGCATTTTTGAGGTCTAGCCAGCTCCTAATGCTGTCGGCTGGGATGCGACTGTACCAAATTTCTACAGTTTCAGTTAATGTGAGATGGAAAGCTTTGTACTTTAGCGCTAGCGAGGCCTCTTGTAAAGACACGTTGGTCTTGTAGTTGTTGAGATGCTTCGTCGGATCACCATTTCCTTCGTCTTTGGGTATCTTTGGTGGCACGAAGTGGTTTGGACGCGATTTTGACATATTTTCTGGCTCTTATAAATAGAGAATGAGTGCTACACATTAAAAAAAAACCTCTTTTGCCTCTTCATACAAAATACTATCATCAAATTCATCAAGAACAAGAAGTCAATTGCCATATTTTGAGAGAGGAGATCCAGCTATAGGACTGAAATGATCATTGAATTTTTAGTGACCGTTTCGGTCGTCTCCAGTGACCAGAACGGTCACTGAATTTTTAATTTAAATTTTGTCGAGCCGAGCGGTCGAGCCACTCGGCTCGGTTGCCACAGCTATCTCCAAGCTTCTACGATTTAAAAAAATATTTAAGATGTCGAAAACACGCAATTGACAAATTTGATGAATACTACATGCCTGAGGGAGAATATATATCTACACATTCCAAGGATGACATCATTCTTAAGGGGGTTGGACCTCCCATATTGAACAAAAAGGTAGTTGCAAAATATTATAATGAACTTGATATGTTGGATGAAAGCAAAATACACACAAGAAATTCTGTATTATGGGACGGGTTTAAAATGTGGGGATATAATCCACTTGAAAAGGTTAGAAGGTAAGAATTACCATTCCTGGTGCATTTAGATTGTGAACCGACCATTCAACTCGAGAATATATCAATTATTGAAGAAGAGCATAAAGGGGATGACAAACTAATTATAAAGGAACCAAGTGAAGAAGTGGCAATTAATGATGATGAAATTAACATACATTCTTTCGACAACATCAATTGTCCAACAATTGAATTTGCGATTAAGTCCAAAGAGGAAGAAGTCTATATTGTTGATTTCAAATCGAATGGAATAGGCAAGTTATATCACATTGAATAAGGCAAGTTTAAGATTTGGAGAATCAATGAAAAGTGGATCAAAATCAAAATAAGCAAACTAAGCAAGGCATCAAAAGCTTTTTTCAAGCGCTTATTGGGAGGCAACACAATTTTCTAGAATATAAGCTTATAAATATTATTACTATTAATTAATATAGGGTATCTTCATCCACATTTTTTTCTTTAGGATGTGTTTGAGTTTATTATAAATTGTTCCATGTTTTGATTGAATTTTACTATTTTGAAGGAACGGACACTTGAATGCATTGGATAAGGGAAAAGACATAGCAAGTGAGCCAGAATTTTCATGACAGTCCATCCACAGTCCATCCACCACCTTCAAATATATATATCAGAAGAGTACGTAGTTCCCTTCTTTGCCCTTAATTTTTATATATTGCATATTATATTTTTAGACATTAAGAACAATGTCTGTTATAAGTTTGGGGGTGAAAAAACATTGAGTTTTTATTGGTTTGTGTGCTTGTTTGAATGAAAAAAAATAATAAATTATTTTCAGTTTATCTATTATTTTTGTGTACTTGTGTGTGTTAGATAATTTAGCTTACATGCATACATTTGGAATCATGGATTAGATTATAAATTGTGAAAAAAGTTACGTGTTAAGGTTAATTTATGCCTATTCATGTGAAATTTGATATTTTTGCGCACAACATATATGTTTTGCATCATAAAAAAATAGTTTGATTCAAAATTTGAAGAGGTAAAAAATAATAATTAGTGGACCTTAGATGCTAAATCCAAATAACCGCTAAATTATACATCCTTAAACCAATTTTAAAATAATTTTGGGTGATTGAGTTGTTGTAGGGAGACATTGATATATATGTGGATTCCACGTGTGCTAAATTTTGTGTGGATTGTCTAAATCTAATAAAATGAAAATTAAGTTGAAATCTTAAGTTGGGGGTCGATTTTTGACAATGAGTGTTTATAAAGGGGCATTGCACGGATCTTTAAAAAAAGGGGAAAAAATATAGAAAAAATAATGAATATGTGGTATTATCTTATTGTGAAACTTCTTTTTGTAACCTTTATGACTCGAGTGATTAAGTTTGCATGGGTATCTAAAAACTTGATGTCCTGTGGTTATTTGATTTGGGAGTCATCGGCCGAAAACTCGCTACAAGGGTCATTTAGAAAGTTTAATGGAGAGGAGTCTACACAATAGTTAAAAAAATTCCTATATGTCTTGATTAAGTTCCGAACACTCATTTGAGAGATTAGACTTTTGACAAGAGATTATTAGCTTAATTAATTCTTAGAAGTTGAAGTAATAAAAAATAAGTAGAATCCGCATTTGTTGATGTGTTGAACTGCAATTAGTAAAATCGAACCAAACTAGAGAGAGTAAGGATTAGTATTATATTAAAAGTCTAACCTTATATCACACATTGGGGAAATAGTGAAAGAATGAAGTTTGGGGGTGTGTATCTTACGAGTGAAGAAATGAAACATTTGGCTATAGAGGGTTGGGATTTGAATCACTTTATGAATTTTGATGCTTGACAAAAATTTTCACACACACACACACACACACGATGATTTTGCAATGGATAAGAAGAATTAATTTTAGCATCATAATTTTGTAGCAATTCATAGTTTTAATACATGTATTTCAATCTTGAGAGAAAAGGCAAATTATCTAACCATATGTGTGTTTAAATTTTTTTGTTAAGTTACGTTATAGTTTTTTTTAGAACAAACAAATGTTCAAATTTGAGGGCGTTTGATAAGTGTATTTTTTACACTTATCTAGGATATTAAATTAGATTATTTGTTAGTGATTTTGATGAGTTATAACTTAATTTTTTCCTAATTATGTTCGTTAGGTTGAACTCAATGAAAATTAGTGGATTTGGAAGAAAAGAATGAAAAACGTGCGAAAATGAAAGAAATCCGAAGTTTGGTGGCCAAAGTGTAAAAATTCAATAATTGATTTGGAGCACAAAACGATGATTGAAGACCATATAGGACCAATTGGATGCAATTTGAGGTCAAATAGTGAAAGTGTTATCACAAATCAATTTCCAGCCGAAAAAGTTATGCTATGAATTTTTAGCCTCAAATTGAGACCCATTTTGTCGGATAGAAAACGTTCGAATTGGCAAGATTGTATTTCTATAATAATTGTAGCAATTTGAATTACCTTTCCAACTCATTTTGAATCAGCTCAATCAGATATCTATAGAGAAAAGTATGGCCAAAATGCTGAAAACTGCTCCGAGACGAACTTGCGCTCGCGGCACCCTATTTTCCCCAACCCGAGAGCCATTTGGTTTTACGGTGCGCGCGTGGTAGTTATACCGGTGCACATGCTTGGGCTATTTCTGCAGTCGAATCTTTATTTTTCTTTCCCGATTCAAATTCTTTTGGTAACCAAATTGGACTCGATTTTGACTTATTTTCTATCTCTTATAAATAGCGAACGAGGGCTACACATTAAAAAAATCTCTCTTGCCTCTTCATACAAAATATTATCATCAAATTCATCAAGAACAAGAAGTCAATTGCCATATTTTGAGAGATGAGATCTAGTTATAGCAAGGAATTGAAGGTCAATTACATCAAGATTTAAAAAAATTCAACCTTAGGCTTGAAGATCAACTTCTTTTGATTGGCCACCAATTAGATAATTAGTTGTTTGTTGTAGTGTTGAGAGACTCACAATAAGTTTAGAACGCGACAAAATTAACATATGTGCAGTAGATGCTAGAAATAACATTTATTACATGTGTAATCATATAGATAATCTAAACTTTAATGCATTCTAATTATTCGAATTCGGGTTAAGAATAGATACGGGTCGTGGTTATGATATATTTAATTTGTCTTGGAAAAGAAAATTATATATCATAATTTTATTAATTGTCAACAACGCATGAACGGAACTGGATTACAAATCAAGAATTTAAATAGATAGCAATAGGCAGATTCGAGATTCAATACAATAATTATTAAATTGATAAAAATCACATTTTTACAGCTTTCTTAGATTAATTAAACATAAAATAAAATCAAACTCTCTTTCGTTTACATAATTTGAATCCCATAAAAAGTTAGTAATTTTGAATTAAATTTATTTCCTATGGGGATGATAGTTTTAACTCATCAATTCTATTACTTGTCAACGATCTCGTACGCTTGCTGATTTTGCACGAACAAGTAGAATAATAAAAATAATAATAAATAAAAAATCCATCTTATGTGCTCCCCCTTCCAACCTAATCTATCAACGTCTTGCTCCACACCTTTGCCTCTACCACTCTACCTTACTCACTCTGTAATTTATTTTTGCTTAGTAATATTAACAGAAAACATCTATAGGATATAATAATGATTTATAAATTTATATTTTAAGTACTAATATATTACAGTCACAATTTTTGCGTGTCCCGCCACTTCAAAAATACACGCTAACTAAAATATGTTTTAGATAATGGTTGGAAAAAAAAATGTATGGCAAAATGTATGGCTGAACAAAATTTATACATAATTTGAATTTTCGGTATGGCTATACTTTACCTAGTATATTTGACATTCAAAACGTGATAAAATTGAAGTACAGGGTAGATTCCATTGTATAAAGTCGTACAATCCTTATATTTCAAAGAAGTCAGGACTAAGAAATTCAAATTAATTGAACTCTCTTTGTTGACTCCTCAAATGTCTACAAAATCTTTTAGGATTATTTCTTCTTTAAAACATGATCTTTCCTATTTGTCGAGTCACATCTTTAATAAATTCTTATTTGTTAATTGACTCCAAGATCATTTAGGATTTTCCAAGATGCAGTTCGAAAATAAATGCGGAAATAAATTGGTTAAATTTGTATGTTCACATGTACATCTGGTCGCGTGTGTGAACGAAACTAGATAGCATTTGTAAAAGTTGTTTTTAACAAGATTCAAAATTGTTATAACATAGAGAGGAGAATAAAGAAGTTAATAGACTTTTGTGTATTCTATTGAGAATTAGAACCCTATATTTATAGGGAAGAATTAGGGATACAATGGAAATAATAACTAGGCCGTATCGGTATAATTATCGTTTACTAATAATTATATTATTTAAAATATTCCCTTTGAATGACATATTACAAAATATTTGTCTCCTTAAAACCTTATTTGATAAAACTTAATAGGACAAAATATTAAAAGAAGGAAACATAGCATAATTATTTTGGAGTATTAAAAAATAACTATTGCCCTCATTAAAATTTTATTAGGAAAATCCAGTGGAATAAAACCTAAACGAATGAAAACGAGCACAACTACTCCCACTAACGTTGATCACTGAAAATCTTTGAGTCGACACATCCCAATCTCGTGAACCAATTTCTTAATTGTAGACGTCAACAGTACTTTTGTGAATAAATCAGCCATATTGTTACTTAAGCGAATTTGTTGAACATTGATGTCGCAATTCTTCTAAAACTCATGTCTATGAAAGAATTTTGGAAAAATATACTTCAGCCTATTCTTTTTTATATAGCCTACTTTAAATTTTGCAATACAAGATACAATGTCTTCATATAAAATTGTTGGATTTTGTTGAATTCAATTCACATGATGTTTGGATATGATAGATCAAGTTCCTCAACCTAAACATTTTCGACATGTTTCATGATTGCAATAATTTCAAAATAATTTGAAGTTATTATTGTCAAGATTTGTTTCATAGATCTCAATGATATAGCTATTCCTCTACATCTGAACACATCCTATTTGTTATTTAGTTTTATGTGGATCAAAGAGATAATTTGCATCTATATATCTCACTAAAGCAGATCTTGACTCTTGAGAATAAAATAATTCCAATCAATAGTAATATTCATGTAACGAAAATGTGTTTAAAACCATTCTAATATCTTTGAGTTAGTATAGAGCTATATCTTGTTAGAATATTTACAGAATCGAGTACAATTTGTAAGATATGTTAATACTTCAATTGCACTAAGATATGGTATTTTGGGATCAAAAACATTTTCTCCATCTTTAAGTGGACGTAATGGGTCTTTTGTACATCTATTGATCGAATAACCATATGTGATATTAATGGATGTGCTTTATCCATATAAATTTTATAAGGATTTTTTCTGTATATGAGAATTGATGAACAAATAATCTTTTTGAAAAATGTTCAATCCGTAACCTAAGACAAAAGTTGATTTTTCCCAAGTCTTTTATCTCAAATTTATTTTTCAAATAATCTGCAGTTTTTTGAGCTTTTCAGGATTTCTAATTAAAATTAAATCGTCAACATAAATTGTTATAATTTCAAATCTAATATTTGTTTTCTTTATGTAAACACATGGGCAGATATCGTCATTTTTATAACCCACTTTCAGCAAATATTCGTTAAGGCAATTATTTCACATACGCCTGGATTGTTTCAATCCATATAATAATCTTTACAATTTAATTGAGAATATAGTTTTTGGGTATGTATCATTTGTTTATGACACTTTAAGTATTTCGGGGACTTTCATGCATATGTTTGTCAAGTGGACCGTACAAATAGGTTGTTACTACATCTATAAGATACATGTCGAGCCTTTAGGACATAGTTAAACTAATTAAGAACGTGAACGTAATTGTGTACATTACAAGAAAATATGTTCCCTCATAATCAATTTCAGGTCTTTGTGAGACACCTTAAGCTACGAGTTGAGTTTTGTATATTGTAATTTCATTATTTTCATTTATCTTCGGTACTAAACCCCACTTGTATCCTACATGGATTATATTTTCAGGAGTTTGAGCATAGGTCCAAACACTTTTCATTTCTCTAAAAAATTCAACTCCACTTGTATGGCTTGTTTCTATTTTGGCCAATCATTTATATGTTAACAGTCTTCAACAAACCCTAGTTAAGGATCTTCATTTTACATAATTTCAAGAGTCACCTTAAAGGCAAAAATATTGTCTATTACTATATCATTTTGTTCCAATTTATGAGCTAACACATAATTTATTAAAATCTCATTATTTTCGGATACTTGTGGTTCTGTAGAAACCATATTTTCAAAATTTGATTAATCAATCTTTTCTAATATTAGTTCTTCCTAAGTTTTTTGTTGGTTTTTCTTTTGTACTTTTCTTTTTGAGGTACAAAATCTTTTGAACCAACTGGTATGCCACACTTTTGGCATATTTGAGATTCATTTGCTACATCAGATTATCTTACATGGACATCAATTTTTTTGCTGACTTTGTCATTTTTCTTGTGTCAACAAATATATTTAATAACTAATTTGCAACTCTTTGCAAGTGAATTTTTTTCAACCTCCTGCTTATATTAATTGCCCCGAGATCAAAATGAGATAGAGTTTGTTTATGACTTAATTATCTACTAATTATCTTAGATAATTTTGAATTAAATATGAGATGTATGTGTTAGAATTCTAAATCTATCTATTTTTTTCAATTTTATTTAACTATCTTTTCCGAGATAAGTTAAAAATATCCTAAGCACAACCAGATAATATTCCTACTCCAAATTCATATGCAAAATAATGCATTAAACCTATCATGAACCTCCCTTAAACATAATTAGAAATAATTACCTAAATGGTAAGCAAGATTTTAAATAATTCAACAAATCATACAATATCAATAAAAATATAAATTAACTAAACTACTTGATTTTTGAATTAAAAACAATCAACAATAGTTTTCATCTTCATCTAACACAAGAAAGATTTAACCAAACACATTTCTAATGATAATGTAACAAGAAGAATAACAAAAGACATCTTCTTGAAATATATATAACTACATGAAATATGTGGAATCAATTTTTTGTCCTTAATCTTGAATTCGAAGCCTTGAATCTACAATTTTTTATGTTATTTGCCTTGGATTTCTTGCTAGGTTTGTTTTTTTCTCCTCCTTCAACTGTGGTAAACTGGCCTCTCATCATTGAGAGATTTTTATGCTATGATGTGATATGAGAGTGATATTAGAGGTGTCTTCAATGTTTTCTCACCATTTGTACTTAATGAGGCTATAATTAGGTCATGAATCGTGTCAAAATTGGTTTCCAAATAGAGTTTTGATCGAATAAGGAAACCATGTGTCTGACCATAATTAACCCTAAGCAATCGCATGGGGTAATGAGATGAAATCACACCATTTCCATGTTTTGCTCTTGGGTTTCTCCAAAACGGCCATTGCAATCCCACCGCCTCTATGTGTGCGATCGCATGTTTATATGTTTGCAGTTGGCCCCTAACTTTTCTTCCAGGGTGTAATTTAGTCATTTTCTTGCAATTTCAGTCATTTTTCTTTCAATTACGTTCCATTGATTCCTAGCATTGCTCAATCATCATTCTTTAGTCCGAATCAGCCTTTAAATAGTTGCAATTTGGTCCCTGGACTTTGAAAATCCTCATTTTCGCTTCTTTCTTCAAAATTCAATTCCAGCATTGAGTTTTATTTCACAAACAATATATAAAAGAGATTAAGTTATAATTCGTCAAAAGTATTTTGAAATATATATTTAATGACCTCACTCCAAAACTTAAGCATTTATTTGCCATCAAACAAAACTATACCCTATTTAAACAAGCAAGAATGTAATCAAGGAATTGTACTAGTTGCGGTTTCTACTTTCAGCGGTATCATATAGTTTCGTTATAAATTTGGTCGGATAACGTGCCATTTGTTACAATATTGGAATAATTGTGCAAATCTAAGAATAGCTTCAAAATTATAATACAAAAACCAACTTCTACTTATTTCAATGTAAAACTGATATCCGTGTATGAAGAATTAAGTGAAACATCATAAATTCACAAGTTAATCCAATGTGTCACCCTTAATGGTTAAATGTGTCCATTCTCCCCTCGTAAAATACATACCCCAAAAATTATTCTTTTAACTCTCTTCATCAGTGTAGTTTAAGATTAAATTTATATACTAATCCTTACCCTCTCTAGTTTGAATAGATTTTATTAATTATAAGTCAATAACTCAAAAAATGAGGATTCTCTTATATCTTTTTATTGCTTCAACCTCCAAAACTCAACTTAACTACTAACTCCTTGCCAAAAGTCTAATTCTTTCAAATAAACGTTTGAGGTGTTTAATCATGCATGTATAGCATTTTTTGTGTCATGTACTTTTTTTTAGATTTTCTATGTATATTCTGCTTCATGTACTAAATGATTACTTTTTTGAGTTTTCTTTTTGGGATTTTCAAGAAGTGCCCTTGATAGGATCTTTTATATAGTAGCTTTCACTCATGAATCATTGCATCTTTTTCCATTTTAGACAATGATTAGTACAATACTCCTTATTAAACACTCATTCTCAACTGATTATTGGGATCTTTTATAGAGTAACTTTCACTCATGTTATTCTTGATTGAGTTGTTGATTCTTCACATCTTATCCTGATTGAAACATCTTATCCTTTTGTCGAAAAGATAGCACTTTAACTATTACAGTATACTATAGAAATATGCAAGTCTTAACTAATTTTACCAATTAATCCTCTTAACCACATAACCTCTTTACATGCCCCTGTAATGGCCATATACTCCGCCTCCGCCTCTATTATAGACAAAGCTACTGAAATTTGCAAAGTAACTTTCCAACTAATAGCACAGCCTCTAAGAGTAAACACATACTCGGTAAGTGAGCTCCTCTTATCAAGATCCCTAGCATAGTTTGAATCCATATACCAAATGACTTCATTTGTATTTCTACCAAAACGTAAGCAAGCATTAGTAGAGCCCCTCAAGTATTTGAATGTTCACTACACTACTTTCCAATGTTCCTTGCCAGGATTTGCCATGTATCTATTAATTGTATTGATTTCATGTACCAAATTTGGACAAGTGCTAACCATCGTATACATAAGTGATCCCATTCTACTAGAATAAGGAACCTGAAACTTATAATCAAAGTCTTAATCTGGTTGAGGACACAAGTCAGCTGATAATTTGAAGTGGGCAGCCAAGGGAGTACTAACAACCTTAGCATTCAACATATTGAACCTTTAAAGCACATTCTCAATGTACCCTTTCAACTCAAATACAATCAGCCAGCTTTCATATCCCTCAAAATTTTCATACCAATAATCTTCCTTCCTGCTTCTAAGTCTTTAATTTCTAACTCATCACGAAGCTGATCTTTCATTTTTTTACCTCTGTTTTATCTTTAGCTGCTATAAGCATATTATCAATATATAACAACAAATATATAGTCGATCCACCATCTCCTTTTTTGAAGTACATACAACTATCATAACTACTTCTAATAAAATTATGAGTAGTCATAAATGAATCAAACCTTTATATCTCTGCCTCGACGACTGCTTCAATCAATACAAGGACTTATACAACAAACACATATAGTTTTTCTTTCCAGAAACTATGAAACCCTATGGTTGTATCATCTAAATGCTCTACTCAAGTTTTTCATCCAATAATGTTGTCTTGACATCCATTTCCTCAAACTCGAAGTCATTCTTAGCCACAACTCCAAGTAAAGCCCGAATTGAACTATGTTATACAATTGGTGAGAACACATCTATGAAGCCAACTCCTAGAATTGACTGTAACCCTTTTCTACCAATTTAGCTTTATACCTTGCATCTTTAATCCTTGATGTCACTTCATTTCTTTTAAACACACACTTGCAGCGAACAACCTTTTTATCATAGGGTAATTTCACCAAGTCTAAAGTCTTATTTTTATTCAATGACTCCATCTCCTCCTATATAGCAATCAACCATCTACCAGAATTACTGCAACTGACTGCCTCTAAATATGTAGCAGGCTCCTTAGTGGAATTAATACAGTCAGCCAAACTCAATGTACAAGCTACCAAATCTGCTTCTCCATATTTCTGTGGAGGTCTAATCTGTCTTCGAGGTCTATCCTTAGCAATTAAATAATATGGTGTTGCTGGTGGTATAGGTAAAGTAGGTAATGCGTTACTATCTGTCAGCTCTAAACTAGACTATTTTAAAGTAGACTGTTCTAAAACCTTTGATTGTTTCCCTGGACTAATTTCGAACTTCATCTAAGTTAAATGTTTCTATTCCTCAATTTTACTAGAATCCTCACGAGGCGAACTATGAACCATAGCAAGTTCATCAAACATTATATCTCTATCAACTACCACATTTCCTGTCTCAGGACACCACTATTTATAGCCCTTCACACCTGATTTATATGCAAGAAAGATACAATTTCTAAACCTAAGCTCCAACTTCCAATTATCAATATGAGTATAAGCAGGATACCCAAATATTCTCAAATAGAAAAACAAGAAGGTTTACGTGACCATATCTCTTCCAGTGTCTTTTTTTTTTTCAATAACTGAGGATAAGCGTTTATCGGAAAATAAGTTGTAGTAGCAGTTCAGCCCAAATGGTCTTTTTGGCAACCCAGAATTTGAAATCATATTTCCATCAAGGTTCTATTCATTCAATCTGTCATACTATTCTGTTGAGTAGTTTCAAGTGTCTCAAGATGCCTTCGACTCATTATCTGTGCGTAGACGTTTTACCTGCTTTTCGATCTACTTTTCTATCATTATTTTCCATTTAGTGAAGGTCCCCAAACACATCACACCCCTATTACAAGAAGAATACCTAAACTTTCCTGGAAAAATCATCAATCACTGTCAACAAGTAATAAATACCTCCTTTAGAAGACATCCTAGCTGGTCCCCAAAGATCCGAATGGATATACTCAAGTGTTCATTTGTGTGTTCCTTTTTTCTGTTTCCCAAAGACTCAATACTCACAAAACTTCATCTTATTGGTCTTCTACCCATCAAAAAGCCCCCTCCTACTCAACTGTGCCATACTATTCTAATTTATATTTCCAAGCCGCATATGCCAAAGTTTTGTAACTTTCTCATCCGTCAAAGAAGAAGTAGAAACTACTGCATTCCCTATAATTGTGGAACCCTGGAAAATGTACAACTGAATAGAGTTTTTATGTCTCTTCATGACAACAAGAACACCCTGACTCACCTTCTAAACTCCACATTCACTAGCGTATATATAAGTTTTGAGTCAAGTGCACTCAAAGATATGAGATTTTGCTTCAGTTCTAGAACGTGCCTTACATCTGTAAGTATTCAACTAGTCCCATCGAACATTCTGATTCTAACTGTACCAACTCTAACAATTTTACAAGGCGCATTGTTTCATATAATCACTGTATTTTTCGAAACTCCTTCATATGTTGAAAATCAGACCCTATTAGGACACATATGAAAAGTACAAGTTAAGTCAAGAAATCACTCCTCCTAAGGTGTGGAATCTATGTTAGAAATCACAAGGAGCTCTCCTCATTTTTTCCGTCTTCCACAATATCAGCCTCTGTTATGTTTATAGGTTGCTTTGCTTTATCAGTAGCACCAGCAACCTTATGTCTATTCTTCTTACAAAAGTGACATGTTTTCTTTATATGTATGGATTTCGATTTGCCTCTCATATTTGTACCAAAATTTCTATCTTGATTTCTCCCACAAACAACCAGGCCTTCAGCCTGACTCCTAGATCCTCCTGCAAGATGCCTCATCTTCTCCTTAGACAGTAAAACATCATAGACCTCATCCATAGTGAGAGTATCCCGACCACAGAAAATAGTATCTCTAAAAGTAACATATAATTGCGACAATGAACATGACAACATCAATGCCAATACCTCATCATCATACTTAACTTTCAATGTCTCCAAATCAGCCATAATTTCCTTAAACATAGTTAAGTGATCATCCAAGGCACACATTTAGACATCAGGTGAGAATATAAGTTTTATATCAAGTGTAACTTACTGGTAGCTATGTCAACGAGCCGAGCCGAGCCGAGCCCCAAAAAAAAGCTCGGGCTCGGCTCGAGCTTTTTTGGACCGAGCCGAGCCGAGCAAAGCCCGG
>CAIGRN010011107.1:0-13776 GCA_903798345.1 Fraxinus anomala | reverse complement strand
TCTAATTACTATTATCAAATTTTTTAAAAATGTTTTTAATTTTTTTTTTCACATGCCAGCAAGTTAACCGCGGTATGTGATGGTGCAACTTACGAAGCCCGCGAGTCACACCTCCTTGACCCGTAAACTGCCAGCTCAAGTCACGGGTAGGCCCGCGGTCCCGGGTCGATTTTCACGGGTCTGACCGGCCTGTCCGTCTTGACATCTCTACTTGAGAATGACAAAATACTGTGTTGAAGGTGATTTAGCTACTATATCGCTTGAAAATTCACAAGCATCCTCCAATCCAACAGCTCCACGTCAGATTTCTTTGTACCCAATTAAAATTAATTAAACTGGAAATTCATATCTAAAGCTGCAACTCCATTTTCTTCCCAAAAAACAAAGTAATCAGAGAAATATAAGTATACAATCGATTCTCATTTTAGCATCTGGTAACAAAAATAACCAACAGGAATTATCAATTCGATCGACACGCGCCTAGTTTTTACAAACTGCCACATATAAAGGCATTTCCTAAAGAATACCCAACAAAAGTTTAATCTTAATCCTCAAAATATGGACACGCTTACAGCGAAATCTTCATTGCTCGATAAATTTCATCCATATATTCTAAAGAAGGTGAATGTATAGTCATACTGAGAAACTTTTTATGCCTCTAAGTCCTTGTTTGAATTCCATCCAGGGACTTTTGCAACGCCGCCATCTGTTAAAATACCACTTCCATTTTCAACACTCATTAGAGGATCAGATTCGCTTTCCTTGGCCTTCAACAAAGTGAAGTCAGATTTAGAACATAGAACTTATCACGTATTAGGGAAATTGTTAATATATATTATAACCTATGAATATTATTACCTGGGACAATTGTGCAGTTTCTTCAGCAATGGTCTTTTGCTGGCTCTCGATAGTGCAGTAATAAGAATACAGTATCATCCCGACTATAGCGACCAAGATACCTAAAATGTTCCGCCAGCTAAAGGGGTCATGTAGAAGAACATAGCCAAATGCCAATACAAGGCATGTTTTTAGATGCCCTAGGACCTGATAAGTGACCGGCGAAGTTTTTCCAATTACCAGAAAGGTGCTGAAGTTTACGGAAACTGATATTAGGCAGGAAAGGACAATAAACGCCTGTAAGGAAAAACATGTGAAGTCAATCTACTGCATAATATTAAACAGCTGTATGGAAAAGGATTTTCGATCCTCACCAGCACTTGAGGGGTATATTTGAAAGCAAATACATTCTGATTCGTCAAAAGCCCATCTAAAAATGGACCAGCTACAAACAGAGTGATTGCCTGATATGGGCAAGATTGATACAGTAGTTGGGTTGAAGACACCTTGAACTTCTTCTGGATAGTATTTGTCATCTGAGGGCATTCAGTTAAGATTTCCAAACATGACATGGACAGAAGTATTATATATCAGTAATAACTACTAGTTTCTTCAGGTCAGTTTTAATATTTCAATTCCTTCATATAAAAGTACGTTGGGTGATTCCAAGACGGTTTATTTATTTGGATTCCAAACAGTTTATTTATTTATAGGGGTGATAAATGGAGAGAAAGTAGTTGAGGATACAATTTGTGCAACACAAGTTGTAACAACTGCAAGAAGAGACAATATGGAACCCAGGACATTGAGCTGCAGATCAGTAATTGTTGCAATTCCAACACCCACAAGAAGAACAGTAAGTGAAAGCTGGACATTCCTACTGCAGATGGTGGTCAAGAAGCAGAAGTCAAACTTGGAACCAAATACATGCAAACAAAATAGATCCAAAATATGTAGAAAGTATTCTATAAACCATATTATATAAAGCTTAAAGATGAAAAAGTAAAACTTGACTAGAAAAGCATTGCACACTGCACTACTAGAAAAAAAGGAACATGGTTGGAACATGATAGTTGATTCCATAACTTGCATAATTGGCAAAATAGGAAATGGTAAGTTTCCGAGCCAATAAGCACTCAATGCATGAAGATTTTGAGAACATTCTCAATTTTCCAAATGAAGTTTAGGCTCAATGGACCGGACCAAAAATTTTGCCAAGTGGGAAATGCTAAATAGTTACTCTTAGCTTACTCATATTAAACCATATACCACATGTTAACTGTTTAGTGTTTATTGTCAGAATTTCATGAAAAATTAGAAGATCGCCATCCATGTAGACAAGGAAAATCTTTCAAAAGGGTTCAATACCAGTCTGGCACAAGGCAGACTATTGTGAGTCAACCTTGAACACAGGATATGTACCATCATGCAGGCGTCTTAGAATCATACATTTCTGGAAGATGACAAAAGGATCAAATCTATTGCAGTGGAGCTAAAGGGTTATAGTCATAAATGGATGGTTAAAGATCTGACTAGAAAGTTCCATTTTTGTTACTTTACTTGAATATGCACATGTATCCTTCTATTAATTGTTAAATCTACAGGAATATCCAAAAGCAATTACATCCTTAGCAAATAGCCACGATAGTTTCAATCTAACAAAAGCATTCTATTAAAAAGTCACCTGTCATATCCTACATCTTGACCTCAACAAAAATGAACAGGTGGAGTGGATGTCAGTACAATTGTATTACCTTGAATGAAACCTCAACAAGTACAGCATTACTTTGAAATGGAAAAGAAACGGTAAACCTCAACTAGTAAGTACAGAAAAGGCTTGCTTTAATGCATCTACTACTAGAGGGTCACCAACTATATCTTCTTACACCAAGAAAGAACATACATACTTTTATAACCTCATGTTTTCTTAAGAGTGGAAACCACACGAAATTTTACTAGAAATTGACAGATTTTTGAAGGTCTACTGTCCGCCTAGGAAGGAGTACTCCACCCACCCCACCCCACCTCCAAAATGAAATATTAGAAAAGAAAAACGTCTAAAATGTCAGTCTTGATGAAGTTCAAGTTGAACGTATCAATCAGTAGTTTCCAGATGGAATAAGCATACAAGTTCAACTAAAAGTGAAATAACTTGCATAGTCATAAACAGAAAACCAAGATTGTCATAAGAAAGCAAAAACATGCCTTCCCACCCTTACATGTGTCACACGAACCTCAGTAATAGCAAAGAGACTACTTATAACTCCTATTATTTGAAAAACAAGCAGCTTATAACTATTTGAAAAAATCCATAAGCATAACATGATTTCTTTTAAGTATCACAATAATCACTATAATCTCCAGAAAATTCTGTAGAATGACAATTCTGGCTCATGGAGAGGGTGACAACTTGAAACTTATTGTTTGGCAAGATGAAACAAGAAACTCATAAATAAATGCAGATATAGTCCTATTCACTTCAGTATGACATATAATTTTGAGCAAATTACACTAACCTCCCCTGAGGTTACTGACAATTAGAGAGACACCACCCCTGCCTTCTCAAAAATTAGAGAAACCTCTTCTGTAGGCAAAAATAAATACAGTTGCCCATTTTACTCTCATGTCTCTATGCAATATTCAAAATTATCTGACCGTGTTTCCTAAAAAGTTATTAATAATTTTCTCCTTTCTATCCAATTAATTTCAACCATACATTCTTAACTACCATCTATTTATTATCCACACATTTTGTGGGACCCGCTACTATTCCTCCTAAAATGTTTCTAATAATTTTTAGATGAATGGTCAATATGTTTCTTTTTTATTATCTTTAAATTAGTTAAGAACATTATTTATTAGTTTAAAGAGTTTTTCTTCTCTCTTTTTACCCAAAGTGATTGCATAGAATAAGAGTTTTTGTTAAAAATGACCTTTTTTTTCAAAGAAAAAAAAAGAATAAATTTGATCCAAAATTGACAAAAGGGGGAACAAAATATATCTAAACATTGATCCTTATTCAGTGTTAATATTGTAGCATTTTAAGTATTATGATAACAAATATTTTATTTTCTGAACTTAACCTAGTATAAATACTATGGATATAAAATAAATAACCGGTCTAATTATAGATTATGAAAAATAAGAAAAAAAAAGTAGTTTAAATATACAATATGTTAAAATATAGTATAAAATACAAGGGTAAAATACAAAGTATATATATTTATATTTGAGTTATAGGGGGGAATTGTTTATGAAAAACAAACGTCAAGGAAGGTTTTTATAGCTTTTGAAAAGGGAGGGGTGTCTAAAATATAGTATAAAATACAAGGGTAAAATACAAAGTATATATTTATATTTGAGTTATAGGGGGTAATTGGTTATGAAAAACAAACGTCGAGGAAGGTTTTTGTAGTTTTTGAAAAGGGAGGGTGTCTCTCTACTAGTCAGAAACCTCAAGGGAGGATTCTGTAACTTGCTCTGTAATTTCTTATTTCAACATTTAGGAATACCGATACAAGAATGAATAAATAAAGGGATGTATATTCGGACTAACGAGAAAGAATAGTTGCTTATAGCTGGGGACACAAAATCCATGTAAAAACCACCTCCTTTTTTATAGATGGTAAAAACAAAATAAATCTGAAAAACAGATGCAAATACCTAACCTGAATTTTTTCCGGAAGAAAAGAGTCTCTAAAAGAACCGTGCAGGGAATAATTGCCAGTTTTGTCATCTACAATGCAAAAACCACAAGTAGAGATTTAGAAACTATGACTTAGATGTAGATGCGTATTATGATATAAAAGTGCCGCAGAAATGAACTCAAAAGAGATGTTTGTCTTAATAAACCTCATAACAAGAAAGTAGACTATAATGTTTTAACTAGCTAAATGACAACTGAATCAAGTTCATGTCCTTTTTAATACCTCATTCACGTGATTTAGGTTGATCTTTATCTTAATACTAGTCTATTACTTGTCTTAACCGCCACATGATCATCTAAAATACAAATCCCTCTATTAGAAATGGACCATATTTGATATCTCTGCAAGATTTAAAGCAACAAAGCCCAAGGACTTGAAAGAAATGTGGGGATTTGATTATAGAACTCCCATATATATGGACATACCCAAGACTTTTGAACTTATCAGGTGATGATTACTTCTTTGTAGAAAGCCATAATCACCAAGCATTCAATTGTTAAAAGACCTGACAAACCTTTATGTATTAAAAATATACTTTACACAGAATGAGCGAACTTAACCTGATAGAAGCCAACAGAATTGAAACCCAGGCTAAGATTTAGAAGTCCAATGGATGTTCCATTCAGTATTCCAAATCCCATGACAGCTCTTGGATCAAAAGGTTTGTGCTCAAATAATTTCATCCATAAGGCCACATGAAGAGAACAAAATGTGACAAGAAGATGCCAGCTCGTCAAGGTTGTAGCTGAGAAAGTACAATGGATAAAGAACCAATGTTCATTATTTATTGAATTAAAACGTTCTACAAAACCAGCATGAGTTGTAAGGTCATTGATAGAGATAAGACATAACACAGCTAGGAATAATGATTTTCCAATATCGTAAGTGTTTTCAATTGAACAAAAAAGGTTGAAGAATATAACAAACTCAATGACTCAAACACAACTCAGTAAAAAGATATTACAACCATTGGGTCTGGGCAGGTTCTTTAATATTTCCTTAAATCAAGCTAGACTTCACATAACCTTGGTCATCTAATAAAATATGTAGCAGAGTTGTGGAAAATGTACGTCAAAAGAAAATTTGGAAAAATCAATTGAAACCTTAACATCATTCCTTTCCTCGTCATCCACAAGGAAAACGGATGAAGTTCATTCCAAACACAGACATGATTGCATTCCCGTGTTTTCACATTTTACTATGACTTATGCTTATTGGTGACAAAATTGCATTTTGCAACATATTTATCTTGCACAATGGAATAAAATGTTGGTTGCCAAAGTTGGTCAACTTTCTACAGTATTTGTTACAATTGCAAGTTAAACATGTGGATAATAGCAGCTTAAAATAGACCAGCAAAGGGTATGAATAATGAATTCCATAAGAAGAAGCTCTTGGCATACTCCAACTCAACATCATATCATGTCAGCAGTTGGAAGCTTTGAATGCCAGCAAGGGAGAGGGCACAACCTATTTTGAGAATAAAAAACAATCAATTAATAAACAGAAACTCTAATGTGTCATTCATTAATTGATTTTCCATTAATAAATTCAGTTTCATTTTAATTTTCTTGTTCTTTCCAACAAACTAAGCCTTGTTCCCAATATTCTTGCTTTTTTATTTCTGTTAATTTCAATCAGCTATTTCTTTTATTTTGTATCAATATAATTTCTCGTAATTTACAAATTATTTGTTCGACTGAAATGGCATATCGGGAAAGTATAGTAAGTAGGAAGTACAATTTCTTACAGTCAGTGCTGTCATACTCACTCTTTGATTTTTGCAAGGCCCTCTACTACTTCAGCAGTAATTGAAATCATAATGGCAAGGCTACTGAAAATGTTGAACTGCCTGATTTTTTTCCATGTCACTAAGATGCACAGGCTACAAAAATGTATGTAGAGGGTTCAACAAATTTCCCTTATTTTCTTTAAAGAGATTATTTCATCTGATTTTCTGAAAACTAAGAAGCAAACTATAATATGGGAAGTTTTGCACCATAATTGTCAGAGTATAAACATAAAGAGTTACAGAATTTGTTTATATTGTCTCATATCCTTTCAACGGTGTTTGACGTTTAGGTCCTTTAAGAAAACCCAAGAACTTTAGATAAAATTTGTTACCAAATTTGAGCAAAAGAAGAACTTTTTCAACTCGTGAAACTTAGATATCAAGAATGGTTACATGCACACACACACAAAACAATAACTACTTAGCCTCATTCATGATAAACATAGAGTTGCCTAGGTGAATTTCTTTTATGCCATATGTTCGATGCTAGGATACCTCTTACTAGAAGGTTTGACAAAGTCAACTTTTCAAGACCATCTCAAGCCATATCAATTTTGGTCACTTTTCCTTTTTCTAACTAGTTCTACTACAATAGTAGTAGTGTTCTTGTAAGTGATAGCTTGTTTAGGTCTATACAAGTCACCTAACTGAGGCAATATTCCCCTTTTCATAAATTAGCGTCTTTTTTTATTTTATCCATTCTAGTGTGATCACATATTACATCCTCATTTATCTATATTCATCATATAAACATGTCATCCTTTAATGGTATAACACTCAATGCCATAAGCATAGCTAGTACAATACTTGGTCTACTAAACTTTGCTTTTCACTTGGTGGATAGCAATATAATCACATTAGAACCTGTAACTCGTATCTATAATCGTGCAACTCGATATAACCTGTGCAGTGCATCCTCTTCAGCTCCTCCTTCTTTCTTAATACTTTTAACCTAAATAACCTAAAATTTTTCTCTGTGGAACATGATCTCCTATTTTAATCATCATTCTTAGCCCTTGTTTGATCTCCATTATTTTCAAAATACATTTTTCCCTATTCTTTTCAACAACACATTTTTCAATAAAATAATATTACATGCAAATCCAAAATTTCTTATTCTTTAACCATACATTCTCCATCAATCTAATATTCCAAAATACATTATTACAATAAAAAGGGGCTCAAACATGCGTTTATTCTTACCATGATTAGAAAAACATTACATATATTCAGCTTAGTACATGTGCATGTTTCTTGCCCACTCAACGCACCAGCAGCAAGCTAGACGAAGCCCATTCTTCGTAGGGAAAATTAGCCTTAAAAGAAAATATGACATGTTTTGTAAAGTAAGCTACATGAGCATTAAAAATGATCCAGACTCCCACAATTTCACATTCCCTCATCCTGTGAAAGATAATGGGCTGAAAATTTTGTGACAAGCACCGACAGGTAACGACCGAACACTCACGACTTCACTAGGAGACGTTGTCTTTTCTGTTTTCCTTCTTTTTGTTACTTTTCCTTGTCATCCGTTCTATCAGAAAACTAATACTGACTTTAAGGTTTAAAACTTATTTTATGCAGGAAAATTAGATATTGAATTATTAAGTGTAATCCTTTGCCCTTGCATTTGACCATTGAGAAGAGAATGCCCAGTTGCTCGATCTTCAGTGGGTCCAGTGGAATGTTGTTCAAGGTGTTTTATTATCATTTGATGGTTACTTGGGTTTTCAGCTGATGATGTTATAGTTCTTTGAGGCCATCATTTCTATATGAACAAGACAATCAACTAGTATCATCTCAACAAATTTCCTGCCTCACAGCCTAAATGCATTAATACACTCTTAGTTTATATTAAATACTTCATATCCAGTTCAAATTGCCAAATTTAATAATATTACAAGTTTCTGAAATAAAAGAGACATTATTCAAACTAAACCAAAAAAAATTAAAAAAATGCAGAACCCAGAATAAAAACATTCCAGATCGTGTATAGGATGAGTTTATTTAGCTGGCAGCAAGCGATGCATAATCTTCCAATTCCTTTGTTTACACAAATATCCAATATTAGCTGGATCTCAAGATTCCTCCAATAAAAGTAGGAGACAACATACAATTTTCCCATTTCGCTCAATTTGCCCCTCCACGTGTTACCAAAACTAAAATAATATTTCTTCCAACAAAATTATATCAATCCACACAATTTATGAAAACCAAGTTTTCAAAGAGAGATACCCGAAAACAACATAAAAAGGTCGAGGCAAGAAAAAACGGATGACCGTGCAATAGCATTATTATAATAAAACTACTGAATTTTATCCATCAAATTCTCACCAAAAGTAAAGCCAAGAGTGCTAATGAGTGCCTTGTTGCAAATCACAATCGACACCGAGGAAACCACAGAGAGACTCAGTGCCCCGATCGTCCCCAGCTGAAACCGCTGGCCTTCGCTCATCTTCACACTCCCCACTCTCTGATCCAATATCTCAATATCTACTCATCAGACATCAAATTGTCCATTAATTTTCTATGCATCCACCAAAATCAATCATTAACCAGTCCTTGATCAAAACATAAATATTTAGCTCACCTCATATCAATGATATATTTAAGTTACTGAAACTTGAGACGTAAATCCAGTTCAGCTGCACGAAATGAACAACATTTCAGACAAAAAGTACAAGTTTACAAAACATTAAGCGCTACAAAATGAAAATAAAGAAAAAAAATTAAATCAATTCAGCAGTATTTAGCTCCAGATCTGGTCATATTTGATGGCAATCAATCGCATGTATATGTGCACGTGCGAGCAACCCAGCTAAAATGTAGAGAGAGAAAGAAGAGAGAGAGGAGACCTGAGGAGCAGCGTTCAGATAACTGAAATTGATGGAAGAAGTCTGTGACTACACATTTCTTTCATTCTCATCGCGAAAAACGTCCAATACTTTTTAATTTTTAATATTTTTATCTTTCATTGCAAAATATACTTTTCTTTTATTTTCTCAATTAAAAATAATAAAATAATAAACATATATTTCTCTTTAAATAAAATAAAAAGAAAAAAAAAATTTAATTACAACCATAGTCCCATAACTTTTTAAAAAAACCCAAATAAATCTCAAATAAATTATTAAAATGGTAATTAGTACATAATATCTCTATATTTGACCGTTATTACGAAAAAGGTCCATACATTCAATATATATATATATATATATATATATTCACCCTTAATTACACATTTAATTGTGCAAACCATAATTTCCATTCATTTTCATTCAATTTCTCAATAAAGAACTGTGAAATAATGAATATACCTTCATACTTAAATAAAAAATATATTTTTTCAATTTCAAATTCTTTAATAATTTATTTGAGACTCGTTTACACTTTTCATTTTTTTTTAATTTTTAAATAAATTTAAGAGATAATTGCAACAACGGTACCAAACTTTTCATTAAGTAGCAACTTTGTCCAAAACTTTCATTTGTGCCACCACGGCATCAAACCTTTCAAAATGTCGAAACTGAAGTCCAAATGAATAGTTTCTGTTAGAGGTGGGCATGTGTTGGATTGAGTCGATTTTTGCCTATACCCAAACGCAACATGATCGATTTGATCATAATTTAATCTAACCCAACCCAACTCAACTCATGTAAAAGTTGAAACTCAACCCAACCCAACCCAATGAGTTGGCCGATTTTGGACAACTTGTCAACACAAATTAAAGTAGGCGGGTCGGGTTGGACGTAATTATAATTGACTCATGACTTATATAATATTAGATCTCTATAGTTGTAATGATAAAAAAATTTGAATTATTTTGACACTTCATGCCCGTAAATGTTGCATGGACATATTGATATTAAATTATATGAAATAAATATTTTTGGCAATTAAAATATTTTTGTGTTGAATGCGCATTTGCTTATACTATTTTTCGTAAAATGCATTATATTCAAGTCTTATATTATTATTCTAAGAGTTTCAATGTCTTGTGTCATATTCAAGACTTNATATTAAATTATATGAAATAAATATTTTTGGCAATTAAAATATTTTTGTGTTGAATGCGCATTTGCTTATACTATTTTTCGTAAAATGCATTATATTCAAGTCTTATATTATTATTCTAAGAGTTTCAATGTCTTGTGTCATATTCAAGACTTCTCGTGTATCGCGTTTGCGTATATAAAATATAGTTAATTAGTAGTTGTGTATGGTTTTCTCAAACTTTTCAACTATTGCATAAAATTTTCCCAACAAGAACTGACATTTTAATCTAGATTTTTCTGAATATTGTAGCTTTTGGAGGTCGTGTGAAGAAACAGAGTAACTCAATTTTGTCCAAACAACATCATAACACTTGTAAAGTTCATAATTATAGTAAGGTTGGATTGAACGGATTTATTCGATTTTCATGAGTTAACCCATAATCCGACTCAACCCGCCTACTCAATCAACCCACCAAACCCGTGTAAAAATAACAAAAAAATCGATCCAAACCGTTAGGGTTGGTTCAGTTTGGGCGATTTTTATAGGTTCAGTCGGGTTTTGCCCATCCCTAATTTTTGTTAGTTTGACCGTTAGTTGACCAAATAATTTATTTTGACAATAATTTTGATTGATTTTAAAAGGTTAAATTACATTTTTTATAATAAAATAATCAAAATCAAATAATTAAAATTAAAGACCCATTCTACATTCTTCTTCTCCATCCACCCCACCCCCACCTTCTCCTTCTCTTCCATCGCCAGTGTCGGTGCCGCTGTCAATATGTTGCCATCCTCTGCCACCTCCAACTTCACGGCAACGACAAATTCCTTCTCAGTTGCACTTCCCTCATCCTTTGGAAACGTCTCTCTCCGACATAGACATTCGTACTTCGACTTATGAGATATTCCTCACATCCACTCGCTCACCTCTTCCAAAACCCTCACCTACACTTCCAACATCCAGAGCAATAATAATAGTATTACTAGCAACGATGGTAATTGCTCGATGATTAATGTTAATAATTCGAATAATTTGTTGCCATCATTGCAGAGCTCATTAACTTTGACAACCACATCGAAGATGAAGAAGACATTGGGGCTGAGATTCAGCTCGAAAAAGGGACCTGAAAGTAGGAGCCCAAGAAGTAATTGTTCGAGAGGGAAAATAAAGAAGCCAATGACTATAGGGAACCTAATGAGAGTGCATATGCGGGTTTCTGACGCCATAGATTCGAAGATTCGAAGAGGTTTATTGATATTTTTTGCATCAGTTATATGTTTTTGACGCCTTGGATTCGAGAATCCCAGATTTGCAGATTTAAGGTGGGGTGGATGGAGTAGAAAAAGACGGAAGAATTTTTAATTTTAATTATTTGATTTTGGTTATTTTATTACAAAAAATGTAAAATTACCATTTTAATATTTTAAAATCAGTCAAAATAAATTATTTGGTCAACTAATAGTCAAACTAACAGAAATCATTCATTTGGACTTCAGTTGTGATATTTTTAAATGTTTGGTATTGTGGGTGGCACAAATGAAAGGTTTGGATAAAGTCTGCTACTTAATGAAATATTTGATACTGCTAATGCAATTATCCCTAAATTTAATTGGGACTCGTTTGTACTTTTTAAAAAATTTTGGGACTATAGTTGCAAATATTTAGTTTTTTTATTTAAATATAATTGTATATTCATAATTTCACAGCTTTTTATTGAGAAATTGGATAGAAATGATGGTTTGCGCAATCAAATGTGTAATTAAGGGTAAAAATGTAAAAAAAAAATAGAGATTTTTTTGCAATAATACTGAAAGGTAGGGACATTATGTACTAATTATCATTTTAATAATTTATTTGGGACTCGTTTGCCTTTTTTTAAAAAAAATTGGGACTATGCAATTAGTTTTTTCTTTTTCCTTTTATTTTATTTAACGAGAATGATATATTCGTCATTTCATAATTTTTATTGAGAAAATGAATGAAAATAAATTTTTGCTCAATGAAAGGTGAAAATAAGGATGAAAATACCAAATAATAAAAGGTAAAATGGTTTTCCACAATAAAAATGAAATGTGAGAATGTTATGTGCTAATTACCATTTACCTGTGTATTACATTTTGAATTATGTTAAGTGACATTCCATGGTATAACTTTTATTGACATTATGTGGGAATTCAAAAAAGTGTTGGATGGAAAAATGTATATTTTTTAAAAAAAATTTAATCATGTGCCGACACGTGATACAATGTAAAAAATAATATCAATGTACATGTAACATGATTGTTACATTTTTTTGTGTACTAGACTACTAGTATGACTTTAAGACCGTGTTTGTCTAAATAATTTTTAAAGTAATTATTTAAGTAATTTTTTCTTTTGCACTTTATAAAGTTTAGTATTCTACATAGGTTCTATAAAGTTTAAAAATAAGTTTACAAAATATTTATTTGTTATATTTCATGAAACTCTAATATACTAAGGTGAATTCTGCTTCATGTACAGAAGCAGAATTCATAGAAATGCAACAGATACTCACAGCAAGGGGTGGGTGGGATTTTTTTTTTTTTTAATATTTTACTCACCCCCCATGTGAGTGATATGTTGGATTTCCCAATTAAAATAACTCGAAGCAAGTCCAATACATATCCATACTTAAATAAATATTTTTTTTAATTATTTAATCCAACACTCTTATGAAAGCCTCTTTAAATAAAAGTCCGTACACGTCAACCGTTGTTTTAATTTATTCTCGATTTAAAAATAACGATAAATTAAAAAAAAAAGAAAAATATATTTGTAAATTATTTTATTCGACTAATATGAAAGTCAAACACATAGAAGTAAGTAGCCATGAGACTTATGACAAGATACCTTAGGAAAAATTGCAGCCACGGTACCAAACATTTTCAATTTTTGTAGATTTTGTCCAAATCTTTATTTTGTACCATTGGAGGTACCAAACGTTTCACAAATATGCACCGGAGGTCCAAATTGATGGTTTCCGTCTAGTTGACCAAAAATAGTAAATTTGGACCAATTTTGACAAAATTATAAATTAGGAGGGGTAAAATGGTAACTTGATAATTTTCTCATTAAATAAATTTTAAAAAAATAAAAAAAGAAAAATAAAAAACAATAAACACCTCTCTTCCTAGGCAAAACTATTGACATTTGCTGGCACTGCTGCCGCCGCCTTTGTGCCGGCACCACCACACCCTATCTCTTTTCCCAACCCCACTGCACCAATTTCTCCCAAAATGCCACCATCACAATAAATCCCAACCGTTGAATTTAAAAACTTCTTCATATCTCCATCTGCACCGGACGTTAGAGAGAGAGAGAGAGTAGACCAAAAATGAACGCTGTGGGGGAGGCAGAGGTCTAGTGCATCGACGGCGCACCACCAGCGGCAGCACTTTGACAACTTGATAGACACTTCATCTA
>CAIGRN010011102.1:0-18830 GCA_903798345.1 Fraxinus anomala | reverse complement strand
TTTCGTCCCAAAACGATCGAGAAAAGACGGAAGATAGTCTAGCGGAGCAGACTACTGCCGCACGGTGTCCCTTTCTGTGCTAAGAAGAAAGGCACCCCGTGAAACATGGTCTAACAACACAAATTTTGTTCATTTCCTAAGGATAGTATTTGGAAAGATAGACCTCTAATTGTATTGTTGAAACTCTTGTTGACGATGATATTGAATGAAATGATGGTTGTTTGATTTCAAAAAAGAGAAAAAGAAATAAATTGTTCATTAAACATTTTTAGCTTAATCAAACACGTTGAACATACACATGATTGTGAATCTTTTTCATTGTTTTTCCTCTGTAATTATGGACCGATGGCAACATAATTCAACCTTTATACGAATAATTGTATATCGAAGATCTAAATTAGGATAATGTACACCAAAGACGAAAGATTGGAGGCAATGTGACATAAAATTAAGGGTATGTTCCTCTTGGGTCCCAAACCTTTATATATTTGCCACACCATGTTCTCAACGTTCTTTTGGGCCACTCGAGACCCCTAAACTTTAAAAATTGTGTGCATAGCATTTCAATCCAATGAAACCTTCTATTTAGAGGATGAAAGAATAGTGGTGTAAATGGCGACACCACCTAGGCGTGAGGCGTGTTGAAAAAATTATCCTAAGCCTGAGCGCTAATTAAACAGTCAACGTCGGCATTGATCGCTTAATGCACTCATTATACACGCGCGCGCGTACACACACAATTGATAAATGGCTAATGTTTTCATTTCACTTTCAATAAAGAGTTTGATAAAATTTAAGTTCATATGTTATTTATATTATGTAATTATGATTTTAAATCTTGTAAACTTTGAAAAATGTATGAAATTCCTATAAATATATTTAGATATTTGGTAAGTATTATTTTAATTGTTAAATGATTTGTAAATTGATTAAAAATTTTAAGGCCCTGTTTGTAATCTTTTAAAAAATTAAATTATTTGCTACAGTATCATTTCTTCACGACACATTCATACAATAAAATATTTTACACACAAACCAATAAAATTTTGTTACTTTTAACCGCACATTTTCCAAAAAAATACTATTTCATAACTCATTATTCTTAAATAAATTCTATCAAACAGACACTAAAATAATATTAAAATAAGAAAACGATTTTTTTTACACTTAGGCTTGTCTAACCCGAAGCTTAATCT
Organism: Fraxinus anomala; assembly: GCA_903798345.1. Lineage (NCBI taxonomy): Eukaryota > Viridiplantae > Streptophyta > Magnoliopsida > Lamiales > Oleaceae > Fraxinus > Fraxinus anomala. The sequence continues at coordinate 17,634 of CAIGRN010011102.1, read as the reverse complement.
CTATGCATCGTCATACATTACGCTTTTTAGAACACTGCAAAAGAACACGCGATAGGCATGACTAATGGGTATAGTTATTGAAAAATAAATTCCTAGCACTTCAAATACTATTAAGTGGTTGATCTACATTATGTCCAATATAAACTCAGAATCTTCTCAAATTTATATCCATCCAGGATTTAATTAAAGTGGAGGAAAATTATTTTTAAATGATTATATCCATCAGTCATTTATCAAGTTCCTAGTGCATTTCTTTTTTGCCGTCTAAATAGACAATTTCTATTAGGTTAGATTACATTGTGCATAATATTAAAAGGTTGAGGATATGAGTTGGCCTAAACGGAAGGTTGGGGACATGGAATGGAACAAAAGGAAAGTTTGGGACCCCTAGAAGAATTTTAAAAAGTTGAGGACATGAAGTGGTCTAAATCAAGAAATGAGAACTCTTGTGCTTGATTTATCAAAGGTTGAGGACCACTATTGTAATGTTTCCTCGTCCCCAAAATGTTTCTCAAAATTACACAAATGTCCCCTGCCCTTTTCTTTTGCACCAAGCCTCCCCGCTCTAAAGCCCTCTCTAAAAGAACTCTGGTAATTACTCGCTCTCGCTCTGCTAGATCTTCAGTGGGTCTTCAACAATTTCACTGTTTTACACATTTAACGATAATATCTATTGTGGGTGTATCTTTAAACTTCATAAGCTCGGAATATATTTCTATTTTTAGCTCTTAATCGTTATAGAATTTGATTTTTTTTTTCTTGATTAGATCAATTTGGAAGAATAGTTAGTAAATATGTCAAGGGAAGCAATGGAGATGCCACCTAAAGGTGGGTTCAGCTTTGATTTGTGCAAGAGGAATGACATGCTTGTCAAGAAGGGTTTGAAGGAACCCTCATTTCTCAAGACTGGGACCACCATTGTCGGCTTAATTTTTAAGGTGATTGAGATTATTTCCCTCTCTTTTTAGTGATTTATTCTTTTTTTTTGGTAATGGTTGATTGCTTTTTGTAGGATTCTGGGTTTTTTATGTATGGGGATTAATTATTGCAAGACTATTAATTGGGAATTCTGTGAGTTTTTATTGGGGTAGTTTTATTTTTTAACTGACAAAGTTGCTTTTCACAGTAGGTGATTAGTCTGATTTTTTTTTCCTCTGGGAAGCAAAAATGGATTGATGTTTTAGGTTTTGATTAGTCAAACAAAAGTGTTCGAGAATATATTACTGGGTTTTGGTTGTGGTTAAATGAATAGTCAAACACGAGTGTTTGCTCAGTTTTGGGTTTTTTTAAGGTTAAAAGAACCTCTCTTCGTTGTATGTATGTTTGTGTATATCGGCTGTAAAAATTGTATAACCTACCATCATGCACCTCTATAGTATGCTTAAAAAGAGTTAGGAATGCTGATAATCCAATTTAAGGACAGATATGAGAGTTGGGGGTGTGGGTGACTTATGAGATCATCATCATTTGCAACAAGGGGGGAGGGGATGGTTTTTTCTGGTACATACACTCTTTGGTATGTTAAATATGGACTCTTATTCTCGCTTTGGAGGGAGAATGGTTGAAGGTTGTTTGTCTCAAGTAGTGGTAGTAGCAGAATAGATAATACTATACATTGTTATCGGTCAGTATGCTGATGCCATATAGATTTAACGCTAAAACAATAAGAAGAATGTAGAGGCAATATAGCATGTGTTTGGCACCCATTTTTGAGAAATTATAAATTTTGGAATAGTGATTGATGGAAGAATGTGTGGTTGAAAAGTCCTGAAAAGTTTTAGATTTCTGTGTAATGTTATTTTATTTGGAGAATATTCGGTTATAATTAAGAAAAAGATTTTTTTTTTAAAAAAAATTAATGGGTGCCAAACACCCTTATAGTTCTCTGACGGTGGTACTAACAGCGATATATTTACTTTGTAATTGTCATCTTATGGTATGTTAATGATGTTATATTTATTTGGAATGATGTTTTTACAAATCAAGCAGCATATAAATATAAGTGTATCTCAGTAATATGTTAGGAGAGATGAATTAAAATCCCATCCTCCTTAACCTATTAGTTTGGTTTTTCATCATGAAAAGGTGCGTAGAAGACAATTGAAACATGGCAGAGAACATTAATTCAAACTTTGAAATCGCAGTCAGGTTTTCCACATTTTTTATCTACTTCAATTATGGATCGAAGAGGGAAGTACTGCCTGATATATAAGCCGAGAATGAGGTGCAGATAAGACACATATTTCCTGCAATGATGATCTATTAGCATCGGACACTGTAGTTGATTCCCACAACTGTGGAAAGCCTGAGTGAATCCATTCAGATGGAATTTAATAGAAACGATGAACCACGTTATTTTAATGAAGCTTCTGTGAAAAAAATCTTGGCATCCTTAGAAAGTTGTTCTATAACGGAAAAAGCATCAACATAACCAGCTGTTTTTTTATATTTATCACATCCTTTACTGTATACACGATATTGCTTTCTTGAATATATTCAGTGATCCTGGTTCATAAGACATGAAGAGTGCGGCTAGATGCATAATTAACTCATCCTCTGTTAACAATCCATTATTATTCAGGATGGTGTCATTCTTGGAGCAGACACACGAGCCACCGAAGGACCCATTGTTGCAGATAAGAATTGCGAGAAAATTCATTACATGGCCCCAAATATTTACTGCTGTGGAGCTGGGACTGCTGCTGATACAGAAGCTGTTACAGGTATTCTTAATTTTTGTTTCATGTCGCAGTGCAATCAGCATGTTCTTTTCTAATTTATCTGTTTGTTTAGTGTAATTTTCATATTGCTATCGCTTTTTCTAGACATGGTTAGTTCCCAGCTGAAGTTACATCGTTATCACACTGGTCGTGAGTCGAGGGTCGTGACAGCTCTTTCATTGTTGAAGTCTCATCTTTTCAGGTGATCTCGTGTTCCGAGCATTATCAGTTTTCTTATAATGTAATTCTAGAAGGCCTAAATTTTTATTCCTTTATTAGCTACCAAGGACATGTCTCGGCTGCTTTGGTGCTTGGTGGAGTTGATGTCACAGGCCCACATTTACATACTGTGAGTAACTTTTGCATCTAGATCTATCAAAATCAATTTTTTTAATCGTGATATTTGTCTGAGAATCTTGAATGACTTATTTTCCAGATATATCCACATGGTTCAACTGACACTCTCCCGTTTGCCACAATGGGTTCCGGTTCCCTTGCTGCAATGGCTGTCTTTGAGTCAAAATACCGTGAAGGGCTGACTGTATGTATGCAGTATTTTATTTTTCTGAAATGCATAGAATTTCACGATTTGATAAATCTTGAATCCTTCATAATAATTATACAAATAAATTGATAGAGGGACGAAGGTGTAAAATTAGTAGCTGAGGCCATATGCTCTGGCATATTCAATGACTTGGGAAGTGGAAGCAATGTAGATATCTGTGTAATAACCAAGGTTTGTTTTCTTCTTTTTTAATGATCAATCCTTGATTGTTTTTCCTAGTATATCAACCATATTTAATGCATCTTGGTACTAGTGGAAAGTGGCTTCTACAATCAAGTTATTTTTGCCTTTCAGGGGGAGAAGGAATATCTGAGAAACCACATGTTGCCGAATCCCCGAACCTATATTAGTGAGAAGGGTTATTCATTTTCCAAAAAGACTGGTCAGTATCTTCATTCCATTTATTTTTGTACACATAATTAGGGCCCGTTTGGGTAGCTGTTTTTTATAGAATGGTTTCTTGAGGAAGTCTCGTTTGGCCAACTTCCTCTAAAAGCTCTTTTAATTAGGTAGAGGAAATTGTCCAAACAACCACAAAACGGTTTCTTAGTATCAAAATCAGCTTTTGGCTTTTCAATACTCATGCCAAACAGGCCTTAGTTTACTGGACAGAAGTAAAAGAAAGCATTATTAATAAAGATTTTTTACGTTGTTGTGCACTTCTTGAATGAGTTATTAAGTAATCGCTATAATATTTATATTCCTTACAGAGGTATTGAGCACAAAGATTACACCATTGAGAGAGATGGTGGAAGTGATTGAAGGAGGTGATGCAATGGAAGAATGAGCTTTTCTTTTCAAACTATGCCGACAGTTTTTCTTATTGAACTCGTCGTACAATTGTTACTCTCTTATGACTGCAATGTTCAATGACTTGTTCACAGCCAACTTGGGGATCTTTTATGCTATCCAGCATTGAACTTAATCTAAGTTTGAAACTTGTTTTCTCGTTTTTATAAACATGGTGCATGTATTGGTCTTTTATGCTATCCAGCATAGATTATTGCTCCTTGTGGTGCGTGGTTGTTTGAATTCTGAATTGCAGTCGCAATGTTGCAGTAGTGAGTCTCAACAGAAAAGATATCCAGATCTCGATCTCGTGCCCATTTCAGTCCTTCCCTCAACACCATGCATTCACCCAACAGCATTTTATGTTGCCTATGAGAACTTTGGGGAGACCAGCCACCATCTCGTCATGTTCATTGCAATAGCCCCAACACCATATACATATCTACCTCACTCCATTGCTGCATCCACATTCAATTTCAATTTCCAGGGGGTTGGAGGTGTCACCACCTATCAGCCAATCATAAGTCCATATTAAGATTTGGGGTTTCATCTTAAAATATACACATTATTAAGACGAGTTTAAACCCTTATATGTTGACCTATATTTAGATATTTAACTGATATAGATTTATCCTTTAATATGTCTTCGTAAGATGGTGATTCGTTTGAATTAACCAATTTTGAAAGTCGTGTACTCGTTTTTTAGTTTTAATTTAATCAAATTGCTCGTGGATATTGTCATTTAACATGTTTATACAAGATGATTTGTTTGAGCATATTAATTTTGAAATTCGTATGCTTATTTTTGAGTTTCAATTGAATTAAATTGTTCGTTGAAGTTTGATGAGCTCTGACAGTCAGCCATGAATGCACTCGAAGATAAGAGAATTTCGAGCATTCCGTACACTCCACTCTACAACTACAAACAGCTCCAAATCTTCCATGTCCAGCGTACTCCAGGCCACCAAGAATGTTTTCCCAGCACTATCATGCTGAAAAATCAATCACTAAACCTGCAAATATACTCAACCTTCATTGTCTACGTAATTCTACAATCCCATCCTCATTGATTTTCAATAACTGCTCAATCCAAAACCCATCGCAAGAACCATTGACGATTTCCAAATCGGTAAACCTCTTGGCAAAGGCAAGTTCGGCCACGTCTACCTCGCCCGTGAAAACAAAATAGTGCATTTTGTTTATAGCTATGTATTGGAGTTGATGTTTGTAATGCTAACGGTGCCAATTGTAATTTAGCTGCAGAAATTTGATCGTCAATCTATTTTATAGTTGTATTTTCGTGCATATGGCAACGAATTATTTTTGCAAATTGCACAAATTCTAATACGACTCTTAAGAAATTATAAATGAATTTTTTTGTGGCTTATTTACTATGGAATAACTTTTGTTGTGATAATCTAGATTCTATATACTGTAATCAGAGGGAATTATTATTATTATTATTATTATTATTATTCCTTTTTCTTTTTACTTTTCTATTGGTTATGATCGCGTCAACTTGTTAGATGATCACCTGCTCGCTCAACATCAACAGGAAGGCCATCCATGTCAATTCGCATGATTAGGGTGTTTTTGAGCCACATTATTTTGAAAGAATGTATTTTGAAATAGTAGATTGATGGAAAATATGTGGTTGAAAAAGAAGAAAAAATTATTGATACGATGAAAAATATTATTTTATTAAAGAATGTGTGGTTAAAAATGAATAGAAGAATGATAATGAAAAAAATAATGTGGATCAAACAGGGGCTAATGTATTTTATACACTTATCCGGGCTTTAAAATATTGACATTTTGTATTTCTTTTAATGAAATTATAGTCTAATTTATTATATAATGTGTTATTAGGTGAAACTCGATGAATGAAAGTGAAATTGAAAGAATAAAAGTAAAAAAGGACAAGAAAGTTTGGGGCTAAAGTGTAACTATTTAAAAGTTGTGTCGGACCTCACGATGAAGATTCGAGAATGTTAGGGGTCAATTGAATGCAATTACTAGTTAAAAACGAGTGAAATATGATCAAATATGGATATAACTCAATTTTCAATCGCACAAGTATGTTCCAGATTTTTAGCTCGAGATTGAAATTTTTTACCTACTGAACGTTCAAATTAGAAAACAAATATTTCTAGCAAATTTGTAACCCAATTTGAATCGCCTAAATTGGAACGAAAGTTATGATAAAAATACTAAAGGAAGTGAAGTACAGATTTTCACCCAAAATGTACCAAATTCTACAATACAGAGTTATGGCACTACAATGCTACTTCAATGGCATCGAGGCGCTTCCTGGGTGTATCTAGGGCGCATTTTTGACCCATTTTGAAGCCTGTGAAAATCCTGCATTCGACACAAACGGGTGGAGGAGTATAAATACAAGTTTTTGACACTTTTGAGGGAGTTCCACGCAATTTAGGGGAGAAAAACACATAATCATCAAAATCAAAGAGCAAAAGCTAGGATTTGAAGACTTTTGAGGTTGAAGATTCTTGGTACAAGATCCAGTTCTTTCCATGATCAAGATTTCAAAACCCAATTATGAACTCTATACTTTTTATATTTCTTTCATTATTATGAGTACTTAAATTCATAGGTAGGGCGAACCTATTGATCCTCCTACCAATATACCAAGAGAGAAAAGGTGAATACTCTATCATTCACCTGTTTGAGAAACTAGTTATTTTCTTATTTTGAACTTCCCATGAATGACATGCTCAGCTGCTTCTTTTTTCTGATGAAAGTTTGTCTCTTTGAAATTTCTTTATCACCTCAAAATCTATCATCATGTCAAATGTATATTGCATATGATATTTATTTGGCTTAAAGCATCATGTCCATTGTATATGGGGATATGCCTTTCCATTCACATGAAAATGTGAGCAGTCCGAATGCTTGTTTGTAATGAGTGAAAGCTTCATCTTTGTGCCAATGGTTGGATAATATAGAGCATGTTTGGGTGTGCTTCTTCCCAAAAAAAAAAAAGAGAATTTTTATTTAGAAAGAAGCACACCATACATGCTAATAGTTGCATTTCATGGGATTTATTTGCTGCAAACACATATACCTATGTGAACTGCAGGTTTTCCCCAGATTTGGCGCAATTAAACTTGAAAGATAAGGGATGAGCACACATCTTCTCCCCATCATGATGAAGTATGTTTTTCATATACAAAACATTGAACCATGGCTCTGCACATAGTGCAGTTGATTTCTGCTTCTGAAAGGAGTTTGTTTATCTGCTTGTCTTTCTTCAAGCTAGTGTCTGCTTATGGGCAGCTTGATATGCTACAAGAAGAAAATAAGAGTATACTCAGAAAGGTGTATATCCTTTTTATTCCTTGTATTATGCTCTTGAATAGCATCCTTCGCTCCAATAAATATTTACTTACTTGGTCTCTTAAACCTCGCTTCAAAGTTCGTTTACAGCAAAGCATTGCCGAGGACATTTAAACAGTAAAAGCATTCACTTAGAAATTTTCAAGCTTTTATACTAATTATCTTCATTAAGCTGCTATTCTACTAATTTTGATCGGTCTAAAACAGTGTATGTAACAAGAATTTGACAATATCAGAAGTGACATTCGATCTTATGACCCTTCTCTATTGACCTGATGTAGTCACATGCTAAGACAAACTTATGTTAGATAATTTCTAACTATGCAACAATTTTTCTACATATCCCCGAATCTTTGTTTCAAATTATTATCTTTCTTACTATTTCGAATTAAAATGATTGCAACCTTTTCAAAATGGTAAATTTATTAATGAAAAAACATATAAAGAATTCTGTTTCAGAAGTTAGATTCCATATCCCAATCAAAGGAAAATGCACATGCCAAGTGAACAAAAATGTACATCCCTTGGTTTGAATTTAAATTTTGAAGTATTTTAATTCTCTGCAAAGAATTCTACCATTTATATGGTACTATATATGGGACTATCTTTGTTCTTTATGTACTTTTAGATCCTGAACTAAAGGAACTTAAATGTGAATCTGACTCCAATTTATGCCTGTATCTCGGAAATGAAGATGATATAAAAGAACAGGTTATTTTACTTTTACTACGATATAATCATTGAGAATACTTAGAACGACAGAGAGAGGAAAAATTAAAGGTGAAAAGAGTGCGAGGAAGTGATTTATAGCATCGAGACTATCCCATATATCGGGTAGTTGTAAGTTTCGGACTTTTCCATTTTTTCTTATTATAGAATTGCTATAGGTTGCAATTAAAGAAGCAAACAAGTAAAAGATGGGATAGACGTGGAAATGGCATCCCCGCGATCTGATATTAAGGTAACAAGACTTTTCTTTCATGTATTCAACTGATTGTCTTTCCCACTATTGTTAATGCTTGATCAATATACTAGGGGGATAATTTTTTAATGAGGCATTGGATAATTTTTTTACAACCAACTTCAGAACTTTTATGCTATCCTGCTTGAAAGTTTAGCCGAGTCGAAGCTTGTTTTCTTGTGCTGCTTGATCAATATACTAGGGGTTGTAATCCTTTTAGACCTTTCTGTTTTCTTTTACTCTCTTATATACCTAATTAGTATATTGATTTTTTATGGCCATCAGGCAAGGCTTGAGCAGCTGTTATGTGTCCTTAAGATTGGCATCGTATTTTTATCTATGTTTTCATTAAATATCATCACCTCAACTATTTATCAATTTACTGGAATAGCAAGATGTGAAGAAGGTAAATGTCACTTTTTTCATTCACAACAGAAGAAATCACATTCAATAAATAAGGGACTGAAAGTAGGATTTTTCTTGTAAAATCATCATTGATGTGACCTTGCAACAACTATCCAGTAATGGCTGTCATTTATACAATCAGTATTCTTCTTGATTTGTCTGTACCGTCATCACCACCATGACACGTTTAGTAAGATAGACTAGACACTACTCGACAATGTTACAAAAGAAAAGAAGCTCAAATCTTGTCAATTGTAGTGTCTCCTCTGTAATGACAATCTCTTTATTTCCTATTTAATGTTAACTACGTGACAGCATATTTAAATGTTTCATGAATCTTCAATGTATCATGCTACCAGCTAAAACTTGCTAACAGATTCTTTGCCATGAACTTGAAGATCGAGATGATCCCGACTGAGGATTTTGTAGCAGATGTAAATCTTGTGCTGTCAATGATTTTGAACCACTGGCTTCCCGGGTCACAGGTACTGTTTCTATTTAAGCATTTACAAGCAATCGTAACCATGGAATTGTTTGAGTCGATGTCCAAGCAGACACTGCTGCCATCTTCTAGTTTAGAAGAAAGGTGCATTTTAGAGTCTGAGATAGTTTCCCATTTTGAATTTGCATAACTGCATATTATACCAAGTTTTGCTGGTAGCCCCAATTCATCTGCTTGTAGACAGAAATATGTACCCTTAATTAGTATTGTTTTCTTTGGTGTATATGTCCATGCTTCAGCCTCAGAGCATGGACCTAAAACCAAGGGTTCATAAAGTGATTTCCTTTGGATACATAGACCAGTCATTGGATGAAAAATTACTTTATGGGGACGAATTTCGTCGTAACCTGGCCCTGCTCTGCATTTAGCACAAAAATACAAATGAGAATAATTTGTTAAATGGATATATAGTGATTTAGTCCAAACTACAGTTGTATTGCTTGAATTTTAGTTATAATCTTAAAGTAGAAATGGATTTCTAAGCAAAACTCAACGCAAAGACTCTTTCGAGATCATACGATTTAAAGGCAAATTTCATCTTTATAGGGGTAAAGCTTTCTATTTACTATTTATCCGAAAATACGGTTTCAGTTTTGTTAATTTTGAAACTATTGCATTAGAATTTATTTTTGCTATTGTTCTTAATTTCAAGTATGCTTCCAGAGTTATATCATTAGGCTACATCTGCATTGTTTAAATAAGAGGATCTGCCAAACCAATTCAGCTTGTCTTGGTTGGTTGGATTGTTGTTTCCACGACCAAGGTCAGGGGTTCGAGGATTGGTCCCACTACCACCCCTCCCCTAGGGGTGTCAACGAGTCGAGTCGAGCCGAACTCGAACAAAAATGGTTTTTTTTGGTAGCAAGCCGAATCGGGCCCGCTGGTTTTTTTTTTTTTTTTTGTGATAAATCTAAATTTTTTTAAAGAATTTAAAATTTGTGCAATTTATATAGGCGTAAATTTAAAATCTATTTTTTAAATTAAAAAAAAAAATTTTTTTTAATAAAACTCGGTTCGGGGGGCCGAAATGGCCCGTGACACGGGCCCATGGACTGGCTCAGCTTGAGCCGATGCCTCCAAAATGGGGCTCGGCCCTAGCCGGCTCGACTTGGACTTTTTTCACACAAAAGGAAATAGAGAAGGATCGACCAAATTACTAATTGTTGAATAAAATGTGTCATTGCAATCTTCTATCCATGTTTTTGCAAATCGACCAATCTTATTGTCCAATTTTCTGGTATTCTAAAACATACCTCGAAAAGGAGATTGCAGAACAGACAACTTTTGCAGGAAGCTTGAGTTTCTAACATCACGCCAATTCGAATCCAAAACCCCATAATATTCATTCATTTCCACAACCCCTTCTCTCAAATAATAACTCCCAACAAGTGTCCACAATGCCCAATCCACGTCATATTCAGCTGCCCATCCCATGAAGCAATTGAAATACCTATTGTCATTGACATTAGTGCCCCTCATATCCACTCCAAACTCACTCACAAACAAAGGGTACCCTTGCTCCAAAACAAACCCTGCATTCCCCATTAAGCTACCCAAAACTTGCCCACAGACTTGGTTTGGATTGGATGTTTCCCATTCCTTTCCATTGGAGAAACCATACCAATGTACCTCGAAAACTAGCTTGTTAGTGAAGGTTAGTTGTACGGGCTTGTTGAGGGTAAAAGAGAGATCTTTGTCGTAATTCAGTCCAGAGAATATGACGAGAACATTAGGATTTGCAGCATGCACTGCTTCAGCACCTTGTTGCATGTACCTACATCATAATAGATGAAAGTATAAGAAGAGAAACATGTACACAAATGCCATTCAAGTTGCATTTGATGCTTGAACACTCTTTTTCATTGGCGTCTCTTCCCCCTCTTCCCCTCTGCAAGACTATCCAAGACTCCCCAGTACTTGGTAACTCGGGGGACTCCCGAGGAGTAATGAGAGGGAGTCATATTGCTTAGAAAAGCTCAAAAAAGCCCATTTTTGGCTTTTAAGCAAAACCAAGGATGGTACACACAACATACTACACATTAGAGCTAGACCAAACCCACCTCCGCCACCAGCTCTCGGGAGACAGTGGCCTAAGTTTGCCATACACTCCACGACCCTTCATTAAATCTTTACCATGACACATAATAATTACTTTCATTTATGAGTTTGAAAATATACATACCTGTACCAATCAGTTACATTTTGGTTTGGGCCACGGAGTTCATTTCTCAAGCTCATGGCTACTACATTTTTGGTCCCTTTAAACATTGTGGCTACCTTGGTTAGGCCCTTTATCCATAGGTCAGGGTTGAAATATTGATCCCCAAAGAAGCCATTTCCATCAGAATTGCTGCAACACCAACCTGGCTTGCTTATTTGATTGTCTAATACTATCATCACATTGTTGTTTGCAAGACTGGCCACCACTGCCTGCACACACACATTTCTCACTAATTAGATACACATGTTGGTCATTCCTATTGCATTACATGAAGAGTGAAAAAAACCACCCATCTTTTTCGAGTTAGAAAACATGTGATACTCGATATACTCAGTATACTAAGTTAACGTAGCTGAATTGTATTAAAGAGTGGATATATACAATCACTCACGACTGATCAAATTTTATGTATTACCGAGATGTTGGCTTCATTAAACATCTATTCTTGCTAGTATATTTAGTATATTGAATTGGACAAAGTCGAACATTGTAAAAGAAGAATGGCAATACAAACAATATTGTTTATTATCTTATTCAATCTTGAAAATTCTAATGTGCAAAAGATGTAACTGAAATTACATTTATAAATAACAATTTACAAAAAAGCAAATGTAAATCAAACACGTAGCTAAATAAGCAATGGCACGAGTCTCTCTCTTAACATGTTTGGGATTCCTCTTTTGACTTTTGCTTTGTACTCATTCTTGATTATAAGTTAGTGTATTTTAATGTATTCTTATCTAGAAGAGACCAAAGTGAAAACATTATTAATATATGGGTCACTATCAATTATCAACACCACCTAAACTTTATGACTAATTCTCTTCTTATCTAAGCCCCTGAGCCCAATTTTTTTTTAGAATTAATTTTGTAAAAAGTGATTTTTTTGAAAGTGAAAAATATGGATAAATTTTAGATTTACGTATAAATTATTTTATTTAGACAATTTATAGTTAAAAAATGAATTCGAAGAAAAATGTGTTTTATAAAATGAGGCGACTAAATTAAATTTGCCTAATCCAATCTCCATTTTCTTGTTGAATCAATTTGAACCAAGAAAATATTTTAAACTATTATACCATTTTCAGTTTTTAAAAATTAAATATATAAGCAATTCTTCCTATTAAATATAATTTTTTCCCACGTGGGTTAGTTGATCATAAATTTGGACAGGAAAATTTCTTAAAGCAAGTGGCAAGCAATGACAGGCACGGCAAACATATTTTCTGTTTTTTAGTAATTGCCCTTCTTCGTATGACCAACTATTTTGACAATATTAACTTATTATTGAGGCCTAATAAGTCGGAGTTGTCAAAAGTATATCGAGTTAATAGAAATTGGTCTACGAGTATAAAGACGGAAGAGATGTTGAATGCAAGACTCGTTCACTTGAAAAATACGAAAAATATCGGTTAGATTAATAGATGAATATAAAAACTTTTGGGGCCTAAATGACTCGAGAGTACAAATGCACAAGAAAACTTGGGAGATACTTGTGTACTGTGGACCCTACTACGTGGTGTGTACTGGTGTGCCCATCCAATGAGGAGCCACCACCTCGGGACTTGAGTTTCTCTCTCTTTACACATGAAGTCTCGGGGTGGCCTCACCTCATTGGGTGAGGCTAGACCATCCAATGAGGTGACGACTTCTCATTAGACGGTCGCACAATGTAGAACAGAACGGTCGGTGCCTACCCAAGTATTTCTTGAAAACTTGACTGCAAACCTATTTCTCCGAATCTTGACAAGTAACTGAGTTTTGCAAATATATTTTTTCGAGTAGACGTCGAAAGTAAACATAAAGAAAGACCACTAAACATAAAATATATAAAAGTTTGGACAGCACTATTTGTACCGGGGGGTAAGGCACCCTCACAATAGGGGGGCCCCTCAACCCGCCGGTACAAACAGACAAATCCTAAAAAAAATTTGTCAACTAGACAATGATTGAGGTAGCAGAGCGAAGTGGGTTTACCTGGTAAGCATTGATAAGGGAAAGATCAACAATGGAGGGATTATTTGCCTGTAAACCTGCAATGGATTCGACCAGTCCAAGGTTCTTGAAAGACTGTCTTACAGTGATTGATGCTAAAGTGTCATTGGTGAACAAAAAAAGTGCCCAAGTTAGCCTAACACAGTTGAATCCCATATCCAAAATCCCCTTTGAAATTACATCCACTGGCTGCTTGCTTAGCCCTTCAGCCACCACGACTTCAAGATGCGCCACCCAATTAACGCACGCTAACTTCACGCGCTGGCCGGATTCATTTACAACCCATCGGGAATTGGTCGAAAGTGGTTGAGGCGTGACTACATATAGGAGGGAAGAAGATAGAACGCATAGGAAGAAAATGGAGGAACTGCCCATGTTATTGTTTTTCTTCCTAAGAATTTGTGGCATTGGATAGAGGAAAAATCTTCAATCCTATTTATATACTAAGGTCCAAAAGGAGTATAGGATAAATTATGGGACAAGGGGTCCTACTCATATAAGGGTATTGTATTGGGGCATGTGTTTATTTTATGCTTCTCTGTGACGTTTCTTTTAGGGATAATTGCAGCAAAGGCCCCAAATTTTACAGATTTTTACGTACTTTATTCTAATTTTTTATTTAAGTCAGCGAAGGTCCCAAACCTTTAATAAATATGCGGCAGAGGTCCATTTGAACGGATTACATCCATTTGACCGTTAGTCAACTTAAAAAGTCAAAATTGATTCAATTCATTAAGGGCAAAATGGTCATTTGTATTTTTCTCATATTATATAACTTAAAATAATAAATTAAAAAACCCAAAATTAAAATATAGTTATAAACCCACCCCCATCCCCATCCCCATCTCCTTCTTCTTCCCCAACCCCTCTCTCTACCCCCAACACCCAACCAAACCGTCGTCGTCAACGGCTGCCAGTGTGAAACCACCAGCTCTCGTCAACCATCTTACCACAAAACAAACAAAATCCATCAAAAATCGATTGAACTCAAAATCGATCTCAAAATTGATTTTTTTCACAGTAACCATCAAATCTCAAAATCGTCGTCGGTGTGAAAAAATAATGAATTTACAGTAGCCCTCAGCAGTTGTGGGCTAGAAATTGTACTTGTGCCGACACCATCAAGCTAACCCCAAACTGCGTCTCTTAGATATCTCATCCACAGCTTCTTCCACTGCCTTTAAAAATGGTCATGAATTAGTTTGACCGTATTTTTTAGCAAAGTTCTCTTCATATTGTATTAGTTCAGCACGGTCGAACCACCAAGTCACCAACTTCGTAACAGTAGCTAAAAGCTTCGTCTTTTCCTCAGGGAGCAAATGAACTAGATTGATTTTGCAAATCTCCTCCACTCACACCACCATATTTCATCTGTGATTTCCCTGATTTTGCCCGACGACTTTCCCCGATTTTGCCTAGCGACGATGATGGGAAGAAGAAGGAGAGGGCTAAGCTTATGTGGTTGAAATTAGGGGATTTGTGAATCCGTGAGAAGTGAAAGAAATTGATAGATTTAGGTGGTTTGAAGGAGATGGAGACTTGAATTTTGGTTTGAAGTGAACGAAACTATTAGGGCACTGTCGGCATCACTGAATTACCGAATTTTTATTGCTATTTTCTGTTGCTGAGGTTGTTGAGGTGGTCGTGGGTGGTGGCTGGTTTCTGTTGCCAGTGTAGATGAAGGCTGGGGCTGGGGGCTAGGGGAGAGAGAGAGATGGGACGGTTTTTGTTTTTTTTAATGTTTTAATTGTCAATTTACCATTTTGCCCTTTCTTATTTTATCAAAATTGGTCAAATTTTACTATTCTTGGTTGATTAACGGTCAAATTGATGAAATCCGTCCAGATAAACCTCCGCCGCATATTTATTAAAGGTTTGAGACTTCCGCTGACACGAATCAAAGGTCAAGATAAAGTGCGCAAAAATTTGAAAGGTTTGAGACCTTTGCTGCAATTATCCCTTTCTTTTATTCCAAGGGAAACCTGCACGTTTTCACATATAATAACTGATTTCAAGCCTAGCATGGAATTTGAGAAAAGGTATGGCATTAGGCCTAATACAAATTAGAGCTCAAGACTCCATCTTAACAACGTAGTTGATAAAGTGGACGGACGATAATTACTCTATATATTATTTTTTTCACCTTTCAAAGCGAGGCATGAGAATGGATCTGAATGTTGCACTATTTAATTTTGTCAAGTATCATGTATCCAACATCGCTTTGAAGGTTATGAATACTAGCTAGTTATTTTCGTTGATTAACTAGTTAAGGGACAAATTAACCGTAGACGACAAGATTGAAAATTATAGTGATCGTGTGTTCGGGGCTTAAAGAATATCATTTGGGTGGGATTCTTGTCATAAAATTCAATATTTTTTCTTACATGGTGGCACGTATTATGTGAGCTTGAAAAGGCTCACACGTATAAAAGTAATCAGATCTCGTTGGAACAATTTAGGTAAGAGAAATACAATAAACCTAATATATATGTTGTAGTTAACGATCTAGTTGCTTTTATTCTTTCATCACATTTTGCAATGAATTGAACAAAATGGAAAAAGAAATTATCATATTAATTCTAAGTGAGTGTTCAGATAAAATTATTTGTAAATTTTAGGAGGAAGCATAGTGGTCCCACGAAATGTATAATTAACAAATAGGTAGTGATTATGAACATGTCATTAAAATTAAAGTTCGACTTCGACTGCATAAAAAAAGTAAATTTTAATGTTTGACGAACATATGCTAAATTTGTTAGGAACAATACTTACTCGACATCTATTTCGTATTTTATGTTTATATTTTTGACATACTTAAGTTGAGGACCTTTGTCTAGTCTTATACGTGCCTTATTGAAAGACGATTTATTTTGTCTATTTGGTGGTACCCACCTAGTTGGATATTTTTCCTATACACTGTGACTTGATGTCGGAAAGACAAAGAAAAATATAAATATAGCCACATGGTCACGCATGCCTAAACTAAAGTAATAGCTTTTGGATTTATTGGACCAACAAATCAAAGGGTTACACTTCAAAAGAGTCGATTTCAATTTTTTTATTTTTATTTTCCCACTACTGTTATTGAATAATAGACATTTATGACTTTTCTCTCTGTTTAGAGTAAGATTTACCGTGGGCGATAGATTGAGAGTGGTTATCACCTATTTAAGGTAGAAACTAGGATTAATCAACCGGGATGGGTTTGCAAATCATCATTTTGCACATTTCTATCAAAGTATGGCTGCTGCACAAATTTGCAATTCTCCATGAATGATACAAACATTTTTTTTTTTTTCATACTATTTTAATGAGATTCAATGGACATCACTCCATTTTTTTCGAAAATATAAAGAAAAAACTTCCTTCTAGATATCGATTTCAGTATTTAGATCTTCGCTAAAAATCTCTCTATTTTTAAAGTGGACGTCCTACAATTTAAAGAATATCTATAAATTTAAAGAATAAATTTTTTTAAAATACTCCGATAAACTCTTAATATTTTGAATATATTTAATTATAGAGACTAGAGAGGGAGTAATTTGGTGTGCTAAACTCACTCCTTAGGCTAAAATGTTAATTTAAAGAGTTTTTTAAAGTATAATTTTTAAGAACTGACTCTTTAAAATAGAGATCATCTTATATTTAAAGAGTTTTTTGGAGATGTTCTAAAGTGTGAAGTATTAATAAATTAACATAGTCAAAGAGATGATCAAAGGTTTTCTTGAGTTACATTTTTTGAGAGAATAACTTTTGTAATAGTGATTTTTTTAGAGAATGTATGGTAAAAAGAATAGGAAAGAAATTTTAAATTTATATATAAAATTATTTTATTGGGAGAAAGTTTGGTTGAAAATGAATTTTTAAATAATTGAATTAAAGTAGTGGCTAAGCATAATGGTGGGCCACAGAAATGGTTCGCTCCAATCTCTTGCGGCCCTATCACCCATTTTTTTGTTTTCTGGCAAGATAATTATTTGATGCTTAATTGTAATTTTTATTGTACTTGGGAGTTTGGAGGAATTATTCTTTCTATATAAAAAAATTGGGAAAATTGCAGCCGCGGTCCCAAACCTTTCATTTTGTTGCAGATTATACCCAAACTTTTAATTTTTGCGG
>CAIGRN010011101.1:1663-30827 GCA_903798345.1 Fraxinus anomala | reverse complement strand
CACAACCAATTTCGAATTTCCAACGGTTTTGACATTGTGGTTTTTGGGAAAGCTCGATTTTATTGTAAATGAAAAAAGTAGAATTAGTTATTTGTTCAAGTTGCCTAATCGACTATTGTTAATGAATTAATGATCATTTCTTGTACTGTGTATAATAGTATACTATTTCGTAAAAAAATAATTACCATATTTTGATCAATTGCGGTGTTAACATGATGAAGGTAATCTAATGCAGGAGCATCCGACTTAAATGACGCTGAGCTGTCAGACAGCACGTTGATTGCTCTAAGATATCACGAGTTAGTATATCAATGCAAATATGGCAAGTGAACGTAATCTTTTCTCAATTGGGCGACATTTGGACGAATTTTGATAATTTGGCTATAACTTTTGCTACGATTATCGGAATCGAGCACATGACCCCAATTCGAAAAACTCTTTTCAGCGCGCACATCGTGACCACCCAACTATGCTCGGTGAGAATAGTTTTTGAGGGCAAAATCCACTGTTTTCCCTTTCAAATTCCAATTTTAAGTTATTATTTGCCTTTTTTTTCGTTTGCCTTTTAAAGATAGATTATGAACTCGAATTGAGCTGAATTTTTGGGATTTTATTTATTTTTATTACGTATTATCTTTTGGTATGAATATTGGGATTTTGCTATTTTTTTAAAATTCCGTTAATTTTGATTTATTTAACTATATAACCCGACTTGTGAGTTATTTTCGGATCATTGAAGTTGAATAATAAAGTTTTCTCTTTTTTTTAGTCGTTTTCTCTTGCTTTTTTCTTGCGTTCTTCTTTGTTCATCACCTGCCTGCAGAATATTCTCTATTCTGTCCAGCGTAATAATCTAAGGAGATTTACAAATTTAATTGATTTCTAATGATAGTGACTTTGAGAAGTTTGATTCATATTTTCATTTACAAGAGATATTTTGGTCTTTAAAGAGTTCAATTATGTTAAATGGAAGAAAAATGTGTGCTCTTTGAAAAAGAAATAATTCATACCCCAATTTTATTGGGACCATTTCATTGGTATATTGTGAGAGTTGGCAACACATATATGAAACTTCATTAACGACCACTAAATTGAAAGTATTTAGACTTTCATGCAGCATTATCTATTTGATGGACGAATTAGACTTTGAAAGGAATGATGAACTCTAAGTTCAAGTATAACCCAATAATGTGGAGGGTTAGACATTAGTACTTGCGAACTCGTATGAAAAGTTCAAAACTTGTAGATGCAACGTTACTAGATTGCATATGTATTCCTAATTAAGAAATTATGGGAGTAACTTATTCTACAAGTTAAATTTTATATATCTTATAAATCATAGAATAATGTCTATGAAGTGAAAAGGTAGAAAGCCCTTATACTATTTTAGAAGTTTAAGGATGGTTCATAACGTGATGTACACTGAGTATAAAGTAGATAAAATGGGATGAAAGCCGATTATTGGGGTTGTTTGGATATGCAAGAACAATTGAAATATTTGAAAAATATTCATAAAATTGAAATGCATTAGTTCAATGTTGAAAATTGAATACTGATGACTAGTATAATGACTTGATATAAATCATCCAATAGTGTTTGGAAATTGTTAAAGGTTTAGATATAGCTAGCAACTTCATAAGAAGATTACTTAGTTGGTAACAATTTATATCTATTAAATAAATCGATTGTTGACTAGCTATATGTGATGAGAAACTAAGTCACATGCAATGATAAGTCTAGACATATATGTCGTAGACATAATATCAGAAGCAATTGATTTCATTGGCGTAAACTCGTGGATCCATTTTATATTTTTTTACCAAAAGATCAAGTATACTGTATATCGAACAGAATGAGATTAAGCCTACTACGTTAGAGTCTGAATAATGATAATCCTATCTTGTTGACTAGAGATCACAAGATCTTGGTTGAAATGAACAACTAAATTATGAAAATTCCATAAACCATAGGAAATTATTCCTACCCATTCATATGATATTTAAAGTACTTTCGATAAAATGTTAAAAGTAGCGATATCAACGAGTCGAGTCGAAACTCCAAGCTCGGACTCGACTCAAGTAAAAATAATTTGAGCTTTTTTTTTTTGTCTAACTAAACCGAGCTTCTGCTCGGTCCTTTTTTTAGTTGCCTTGTTAAGGCAGTTGTATGTCTTGCCATAACAAGGCAGATGTGCAATTGCCTAACAAGGCATCTAAATAATTTAATCTTCTTTTAAAAATTTTGAAGATTTATTTATTTATTTTTTAGGCTCGGCTCGATACGGGCCAAAAACCTGTTACACGAGTTGGCCGGTGTGGCTAGTCGAACCGTCACCCCAAAATGGGGCTCGGCCCAAGCCAAGACCGTGGTTGGCTCGGAATTTTCCCGGGCTGAGATACAAGCTGCCCGAGCCGACGAGTCCAATTGACACTCTTAAATAAAAGGTTAAAATACGTTTTTAATAATTCCTATATCTTAATTAAATCAAGCGAGGTAGGATAGAATAGTCGTAATAGGATGTCACCTATGTAAGTGTGAAGTGGGNCACAACTCATTCCTATGATAATTATAGTGCTTTCTGCAAAGTGTGAGGTTAAGATATGCTTTTAATGATTCATATATCTTGATTAAGTCAAGTAGAGTAAGACAAAATACTTTTAATAGGAGATCACCTATGTAAGTGCGAAGATGGGGCCGCTTCAATGAGAATTGTTTGTGGCGCAAATTCTCTAAACACTTATAAAACCTAAGAGTGTTTCATGGTCAAAATGAATACAATCATGAGAATCATGAACGGTTTAGGGAATACATTGTATAAGTACTGTTATCTTGGTTTACACCAACGACTGAATGGTTCAAAATATTGTGTTCACCAATTAGCCAAGTAAATTTGATAGTATTTCACCAAGAAAAGTTCAAGACCAGAAGCTACCAACTCCTGATGCAATGTTTTTCCATTTTCTCTCTACTAGAGTATGTATTATTTGCATATTCAATTTTCCATTCATGTGAGAGATCATTGGAGATTGGTTTAAAGATTGAAATTTTAGTTAAGTATAAATCTTGAAAAGTGACTTTTTGTCAAATTCGATCAAACATTTGGACTTGATCCGATAGTCAAACTATGAAGGTAAATAGACTAACTTATTCTACTCGTCGAATAAATTGTCGTAGTATATTTGGAATCTAAAAATCAATTTCAGATAAATAAAAAATTGTGGTCCAAAGTTTGAAAGAAAAATCAAAATTCAGCATATGAGGCCGCTACTCGAGCGGCAGGACAGAGCCAGGTGAGCAATAGCGCACTATATTGCACCGCTCAAGCGCTACATGGGTTGTAGGCGAGTGGTGGAACGAGTTGCATCCCTTCATGAAAAAAATTGAGTTTTGAGACGTGTCTCTCCAACCACATCCATTCACCTTCTATATAAAGGGCCCCTAGAACGTTTATTATTCATTCCATTCCATATTTATACTTTGGTTTTGCTTAAAAATACTTTGTAGTAGTGATTCCTATTTGAATCAAAATCATAGTTTGGTAGAGAGGAAACTCCGTTCGAGTTCATTGGTCTATGTAATTTGGAGTGCTCATATTGTGAGACGTTGTTGTTTTATCTTGGAAGATGATTGTTGAAAAACTGTTAGCACCCATACGGGACAAATTCATTTTAAGGATAAAGTGTCAAATACTTGCCTCGACCAATTTCATCACTTGCATTTCCTTGTTAACTTTCTTTTGTTTGTATTGAAGGTTTGAATTAAAGAGTGTAATGACTTTTATTTTAAGAATGGAAATGATTGAATCCATTGTCACGTGTTCGATTTCGGTAATTATCATTTCGCCTTCTCAAATTCAATTTTTGGTAAGTCGATTTCTGTTTCAATTTAACGCATATAAATGGTACGTTTGCAAATATGATGTATGCACATTTATTGATGTAAATCCCCAATAAAAACGTCAATATTTAATTGGGTGACAATTACGGTGACAACAAATTAGATAATGTGATCTAGACTCATATAAATGGTCACTCCTTTACTTTGATTAACATAGCCACTGTCTGGTCGTGCTTATTCTCCAATTTTTAGCAATTTTTTATCATTATACAGTGCACATGGGTCTCGTACCAGTCGAAATTATGGTCTGCCTTAGTACCCAACATATAAAGTGGACAACGAAATGATCAATGCATTCCATTAACATTGCATTCGTTCTTCTTCAAAAGAACATTTCTAGTAATTCAAATATAAAAAAAAAAAAAAAAGTTCATAATTTTAGCACCGATGCGGGGCAAATTCATTTTAAGGATAAAGTGTCAAATACTTGCCTCGACCAATTTCATCACTTGCATTTCCTTGTTAACTTTCTTTTGTTCGTATTGAAGGTTTGAATTAAAGAATGTAATGACTTTAATTTTAAGAATGGAAATGATTGAATCCATTGTCACGTGTTCGATTTGGTAATTATCATTTCGCCTTCTCAAATTCAATTTTTGATAAGTCGATTTCTGTTTCAATTTAATGCATATAAATGGTACGTTTGCAAATATGATGTATGCACATTTATTGATGTAAATTCCCCAATAAAAATGTCAATATTTAATTGGGTGACAATTATTGTGACAACAAATTAGATAATGTGATCTAGACTCGTATAAATGGTCACTCCTTTACTTTGATTAACATAGCCACTGTCTGGTCGTGCTTATTCTCCAATTTTTAGCAATTTTTTATCATTATACAGTGCACATGGGTCTTGTACCAGTCGAAATTATGGTCTGCTTTAGTACCCAACATATAAAGTGGACAACGAAATGATCAATGCATTCCATTAACATTGCATTCGTTCTTCTTCAAAAGAACATTTCTAGTAATTCAAATATTAAAAAAAAGATGACTAGTTCCTTTTTTATCAACAATTGTGACCGGTACGAGCTAGTCAACAAATGAGGTTTCTAATTGTTGCATTGTATAACTCGAAAATTGATAAAGATCCACAAATAAGCGGTTCAAACATTGGGCATAATATCCATCGTAATAGCTGTTAAACATTCACATGCACTAAAGGCTGCCATTATAGAAGCCGATTCTTTCACAACATTTCTACACGAAAAATAGGGTTTTGGTTTATTGGGAGTAACTTGGAATTTTTAAGTTGAATGCAATAGTTTTTCTCTTAAGAATGCATTTTATTTTGAAAATCTTTAATTTCACTATATAGATACAACTATCGTTAGTCAATGTAAAAGTTTGAGGGGTCGATGTAAGATCTTAAATGGATGATGCTAACAAAATAATCAAATATATATGTAATAATACTTAACGTGATTAGGGTTTCTACAATATTTATCACTTACACTTCTAGACGTCTCATTCGATGTCAACCATCTTTCATAGTTCAAGCATAGACTGTGGACAACTAATTGGTTTGTCGTAGAGAGGGTTATTCGCTACTTTTAGAACACACTCTAACATGGTATTCATCTTTCAGAGACGTCTAATTTGTAAATACACAAGCTATGTGATGTTGATTGGAGTTGAAATACGTATAATAGAACTTCAATAGTTCATTATATGTAGGGTTAATGGGTACTAATCCAATCAATCTGTCATCCAAAAACAACACAGTTGCCTGCTTCTCAAAAGAAGTAGAGTATTGCGCCGGCGCTTAGTTGCAAGTAAAATTGCTGAAGTTAATTGGTTTCTGAATACTCTTTGTGAGCTTTGCATCTCTCTTCATGGCGACAATGTGGGATCCATCCACACATTATAGGTTAATTAAGAAATAAATTTTGCATCGAATAAAGATAAAAATATAGGTTATTCAAGGATTTTGATTACTTAATTAAACCTTTTAAAATGGAACTCAAAATTTTAATACTTCCTCTCTTTCCATGTCACATCCTGTTGTTCAAAATTTGTCAAATTACTAAATGAAGTATCGGCAATGCCATTTGTACAATCACGGTTGACCGAAGTGGTTGACAAACACTCACAATAGTGGACCCCACTGTGAATAAAAAAAAAAATTATCCACCCACCCGCCCATGTGTGAGTGGTTGCCAACCTCGGTTGTACAACTAGCTCGGTTCATGAAGTATTGTCACGTGAACATTTTCTTGCTTAATATTCTTTGTGTACCCACATGTAACTTTTAATTTAATTTATGTTAGTAAACTCATTCAAGATGCAAATTGTCTCGTTACTTTTGATGCCGATTCTTGTTCATACAGGACCCATTCTCGAAGAAGACAATTGGAGCGGGTAGATTGCATGGTGGCCTTTTCATCTTCAGATTTCCATATGTGATGCCCAAGTGTTTGCAAATTCAATTTCTAGTATATGGCACCAGCAATTAGGACATCCTGTCATAACCATTTTAGGTTGTTTTCCAAATATAATTTAGATATAATCCTTCTGTTTGACATGCTACATGTGAGATTTGTCCACATGCCAAACAAACTCGCATTCGTTTTCCCTTGAGTAATGAAAATTCTATCGAACTATTTGATTTAATACATTGTGATATTTACTCGCATTCCTTTTCCCTTGAGTAATGAAAATTCTATCGAACCATTTGATTTAATACATTGTGATATTTGGGGTAAATACAATTCTACTTCTTTGATTGGTGCTTATTATTTTCTTACAATTTTTGGTGATTTTACGAGATGTACTTGGGGTTTTTTGCATGGTAAGTACGTCCCACCTATCTTATGAAAAAAATTTGACTCTCATTGTGTTCCTTTTCAGCATCAACTTCTTCTTTTCTAAAACTGAAAAATTTTCCACAAGCAATGGCAGAAGAAATCAAAACCTTAAAAGGAGAAACATACATGGACTCTTACAGCTTTTGCACCAGTTGCTAAGCTCGCCACTGTGCATTGTTTACTTGTTATTGCTGTCTCAAGCAGATTATTCATTGATTGTCACTTAGTCCGTGAAAAGATTCAAAATGGAATTAATTTGTGCTCAATTTGATCGTTCCCAAAAGCCCGACAATATCACAAAATCAATTGGTACAGATCTTTTTCATAAACTTCACACGCCATCTTGAAGTGAGGACAGAAACTTTGATCTCGTGCGAAATCTTAAGCAGATAAAACAACCAAGTAATCAAATACGATAACCAGTATTGGAATGCCAAGAATATGGACAACTCCCCAATCGGAATTGCAGTAAGCATGTAGTTGAGCAGTACAGGAAGACAAAAGAATTCCCTGACCCGAATTATTCTTCAAAAGCGTCAGCAAGATAAATAAGGCTGCAATGGAGAAATTGGCTTGTAAGCATCTGGTTCAAACGGTCATAATTGATTTTATTTTATTTGTTGCCATGTATGTAGGTTTTGTAAGAGTTGTAAATTTACTGCAAGACTGATCAATAAAGAATACAATAAAATCTTCTTTTTTCTCTCATTCTGCTGATAAACACGAAACGCTAAAAACGTTATTTTCTTAGTTTATGCATGAATGCAATTTCATATCGAACAAACATTTTTCTATTTTCCGTTTATAACTATAAGATTGTAAGAAAATTAAGAAAACAAACCTAAGCAGTCCTGTGGTGGTTCATAATTCAAATCAGGAAGTTTGTAATTTTGCAGTGCCGCTGCACCATCACCCGCCTCTTCTACATCCTGTGCAGCCTAGGCCGCAGCATCAGCCTCTTGCACCACATTCTGACCTGGATTCAAATGGTCGGGGGCATCAGCAAACTCCTCTTCAGCCCTAAAATTTGGCAGTGGATGATCCTTTGAAAACCCGCAAGTGCACGAGATCGTGGTCAAATAATGAAGTAATGAATAGAATGTCGAACCACAAGGACTATGTATTCGATTGAGTTCAAATTAATAGCAGCATCAATCAAATAACAAATAGGTTTTGAGTTTTCTATACTAATATCTAAATTATCGATTTAACTATAAAGCAATTTAACTGATTTTTTTTTAAATTGTGTAGAATGTCGAACTCATGAGGACTAAATGTTTGATCGAGTTCAAATTAATAGTAACCTTAATCGAATAACAAATAGATTTTGAGTTTTCTATACTAATATCTAAATTATCGATTAAACTAGAAAGCAATTTAACTGATTTGATTTCAAATATGTGAAAGTATTGCTAAGATGTCGAATCCTCCTTGTTAATCTATTTTTAGCACAACAAATTAAAGTGATAATTTGTAATCATTTTTGTTGATTAGTGTTCCTAATTTAATTGAAAACCTCACTCAATAGTTATCAAATTTTTTCCCTTCATGTGACCATCTTATCTCTGGATGAAAGATGCGAACATGATAAATGCATGAAACGATCTGTAACGCCTATGAAAATCATGTAAAGTATAGAGATATATCTCTATCCCCTATCGGACTTTACAATATTTATTATTTTTAGCTAAAAATTTATTATCTCTCTTGATAATAATAGATTCCAATAAACCATCTCAATTAATGGCTAATTAATTGAAAAGTCGGTAAAAAAATAATAAACATCTAAGAAAATAAACATACTAGTCATCAAAATAATTAATTAATATTAAAAACTTCAAAACAAGGTTTATCTATATTTTAGCAATGTAAAAATCTAGCATAACATAATATCGAAATTAAACACGCAAAAATGGAACGATATCACCAAAAATTGACGAAATATGATTATTTTTCAAAGTGAGGCCGCCCAATCTTCCTTCAATTTTGAGCCATTGTATGCGTGTATATACGTGTAAATCTTTTCTACTTCGATTTTTGTGTGTATGGATAATTAAGAGCATTTTCAAGATACTCTTTAAACATGAGATATTCTCTATTTTAAAGAGTTAATATTTAAAATTATACTTCAAGAGACTCTTTAAATTAATATTTTAATTTAGGGAGTGAGTTTGATTCTCCAAATTTAGATAGTCAAACTCATTCTCTATAATTAAATGCATTCAAAGTGTTTTAATTTTTAATATAGAAAAATAATAAAATAATCTAAAGAAAATCTAGTTAAAATAAAATATAAACAAAAATAATAAATATTTTTGGAGAGTAGTAAAATTAAGTGTTAAATATAAAGAGTTTGTTGGAGTACTTCAAAATTTTAACTCTCTAAATTTATAGATGATTTCTAAATGATAGAATATGCTCTTTAAAAATAGAGAATTTATTAGAGATGCTTTAATTCAGCTCAGCCTCCAATGTGTGTATATATATAATATATTTTAGCAAAGTCGCCCAATTTATTTATTTTTCCAAAGCTGCTCGTCGACTCCTCTGTTCTCTCCTGCTCTCTCTGCCTCCTTTATTCTGTATCCTCTGTGTATATATATAATATATAAACTAGTCGCCGCCTTTTTCTTCTCTCCTGCTCTCTGGTTTTTTTTTTTCCGTGTGATGTATATATATAACCTAGCCACCAATGTTTTGTGTCTAATTTTAAGTCCAAGTTGATGCCCAATTGAATTAATGGTTGCTTCCAAGTCCTCAATTCTTTCATGTAATACAAGTTAGTCTTTGAGTCCACTTAATTATGCAACCAACACCAATTTAGTCCCTGTAAGATTTTGCAATTTTTTTATCACTTCTTGCTTCTTTCCTTCAATTCATTTTTCATTCATAGAGTTTTACCTATTAAACATAAAATATAACAATTTAGAATATATTTTGTCAAAAGAACTATTAAATATCGCTATTTTAGGCCCATAATAAGTGTATAACTTATTACCAGAAATATGCCTCTCCACCCCTGATCAGGATGCTGTCTCATATGCCCAAATAGAGCCTTAGCCGATGGGAATTGTTTACCACAAACACGGCACTGAAAGGGCTTTCCGCCATCTACCTGCCCGCCTTGATTTTCGTAGGTCCAGCAGCACCAGGTGCACCTTTCGTTACTCTTTTCCTGATTATGGGGGTTTCCAATCCGCACTCCACCGAATGCAGAGCCACCGCCACCACCACCACTTCCACCCACTAGAATTGCCTGTGCCTCATAGAACCTACTGCCACTTACATTTTTACTAACACCAGCAACACCGACAAACGAGGGAATCGCCATTGTGTATGTTGGCCATGTGACCTATAGGGACTGAATGCAGAGCATCCCGGGTGGCCAATTACAGGTGGAGGTGGAGGTGGAGCCTCGAGTGGCCTTTGCAACGGAGAAGCAGTATTATTGTCGCTGCCACGTTGAGGGCTAATGAACTGTGAATCTTGATCTTCATGAATCTAGAGTTATTATGGATGAATTTATTTCTATTTATATATCTAGGAATTTTAATGGATATTTAAATTCATGTATTATGAATTAATTCTTATCAAATGTAGTATAAAAATGTTACTCATTTGTATTATTTTAATGATCACAAAAAAAAAATTGAATAATAAAAGTTGAGTTTTGAAATTACAATTTTCTTCTCTTAAATTTATATCCTAAATTTTATTTTCTTTAATTCGTCGTTGAGACTCGTCAAATTCTCCCAATAAATTGATATCAAGTATTTCACCATTTTTTTCCACATTTCATTGTGCAAAATGTCATTTTCATCAATTTTCTCAATTAAAAGCTGTGAAATGATGAATATACTCTTCTGTTAAACAAAAAAAAATAAAGGAAAAAAATTAATTGCAACCAAAGTCCTAATTTTTTTAAAAAGTGCAAACAAGTCTCAAATAAATTATTAAAAAGGTAATTAGCACGTAATATAAATACCTTTCATTATTATTGTAAAAAAAAAAAAAAAATCCCTACTACCTTTCATTTTTTTTTACATTTTCACCTTTAGTTACACATTTGATTGCGCAAACCATTATTCTATCCATTTTTATCCACTTTCTCAATAAAAACTGTTAAATGACGAATATACATCCCTATTTAAATATAAAGATAAAGAACTAATTGCAACTGTAATCCCAATTTTTGTTTAAAAAGTGCAAATAATTTCCAAATAAATTATTAAAAAATTAGAAATTAATTTTTTTTTAAAAGTGCAAACGAGTCATAAATAAATTATTAAAAAAAATCTTTTTTTTTTTTTTAAATATGAATGTATATTCATCCTTTCATAACTTTTTAATGAGAAATTGGATGAAAATGTGTAGAAATAATGGTTTGCGAAATCAAAAGTGTAATTAAAGGTGAAAATGCCAAAAAATAAAATGTAACGACATTATGTTCTAATTGCCCTTTTAATAATTTATTTGGGACTCGTTTGCACTTTTTTAAAATTTTGGGACAATGATTGCAACTAATTATTTCTTTTTCTTTTTGTGTTATTTATAAAAAATGGTATATTCGTCATTTCACAACTTTTAATTGAAAAAATGAATGAAAATGGTCTTTTGCACAATGAAATGTGAAAACAAGTGTGAAATTTTCAAAAAAATAAAAGGTATGGATGTTTTTTTACAATAATAGTGAAATATAAGGAGATTACATGCTAATTACCCTTTTTAAAGTCTAGATGCTGAAATGTAGGAATAAATTGAAATAAAAGAAAAGGAAATTATTTGGAAGATTTAAAAGATGAATAAATAAATAAATTGGCGGAGATTAAATGAGTAGGAACCTCCGATCCAAAAAGAAAAAATAGTGAAGTTTGCAGGACTTAGACGCTGGATGCTTTGGTGAGATTTGTTGGAAAAACGAGTATTTCTAGAGTAACTTCCGAAGTATGTCACTTGAAGGATCTAATGGACAAAATAGAAAGAAATAGCAATCAAACTATAATTAATATAAAAAGTTTAATAGCAAAAGAAAAATCTCACCATATTATTACAAAATCACATGCAAAGATTTGTGTTCCTTAAAATTGCATTACTAAGAATATCATTCACCCCAATATCAAGACCTGAACACAAATAAATTTCAATTCGAGTTTTTCTCCAATTACCGGTTCTTCAACCGGTAACTTTTACATAAATGAAAACAGAAAATTACAAGAAAATTGTTGTACAGGCAGCCATGATTAACAGAAGATGTGATAAATCTAACAGTTTAATCCCTGGACGAAGTTTAGGAAGAGCCACTAAAGCTGATCTCCATGCCTCCTCCACCTATTCCCGCAATCAAACATTGGAACCCGCATGATTCCAACTCCGCAATTACTTTGTCGACAACTGTTCCTGATAGTACTGAGTCAATGCAGTTAAGAAAAAATTCTGTTTGAAATAAAATTTGATCTATCAAAAGTGGATAAATTTAAGCAGCAAAAGGAAAAAAAGAAAAGCAAAGAATAACCAGAAGGATACGGTTTGGTAGTAGTGTCAAAACGCAGCCTCCACCTCCAGCTCCTGTTAATTTGGACGACAGCTTGTATTTCAGTGTTGATCGAAGCACAGTTTCAATAGAAGCATGGCTGACACCCATGCATTGGAGCAAACCCTGATTCATCTCCATCAGTTCTTCTAATTTCTCCTCTTTCTCTGTTATGGCTAGATCATTTGTAACCGGTGACTGGATAATTGAAGCCAACTCACTGCTGATGGAATCAACTGCAGAAAATACACAGTCCATAGCTTTGGGATGCCTTATTGTCCTCTCAGAAACACCAGCAACTAGAGCTTTTGTATTTCTCCCAACGTTTGTGTTAGTTATGAGCATTTTAAGTGGCATATTAGTCTTGATGCGAGTCAATTCACCAGACCTAAATTTGATCATGTTGCCTGTTACATGAACTTCATTAGTCTTAACTAATATGAACTTCACCCAGCACTATGCATCAATAAGCTAAGAAACGTAAAGTTATTAGACATAATATAGAAGTATCAACTCTGCAATATCTCGCCTAGTTTAAAAAGAAATTTAAAACCATAAATAGTAAAAGAAGAGTAAAGTAACGTAAAAGACTCGGGTGGCATTTGTGAGACTCGGAATGTCCTTTTAAGAAATTTTGGTACTTAGCGGAGGTACAAGAAAGGACATTTAGAAAAAGGCAATAAGTCCTAAGAAGCCCATTGAGAACGAAAAATGAAAAGATTTTAAAATCATGGTCTCCCACCCCTAAATATTTTTCATAATTTACTCTGATATCCTTTAATTATGATTTGATTTCCAATCCCCTATCATATGATTGATGACTTTTCATGCTAGTTATGATTTTCAAATATTAACTTTTAACACTATATATCTCTTGAAGTCGAGCACTTCTGACAGAAAGTGTAGCCAAACAGTAATTATGCTGGCACTATGAGTGATTGAACTCCTTGAGCCGACTGTGTCTTGTTTCCGATTTCCGACAACTGAAGCAATGTGTTACTCCCATGATTTTTTCTCTCAATGGAAAAACCATCTGTTTTTATTTGTTTTCTTAACCATTTTTTCATTTAAACAAGATGAAATGAACTGAGAACCCCATAACAAAATAAAATAAGAATTGAGGATCTCTGCTAGGAATAATCCACACCTATAAAAGTTCCTATTATTTCTCTATGTAGATCAAGCAATTTCCCCCCACTCCCACCCCCACCCCCACTCTGACCAACCAAAAGCAACAATACCTCACAAATAGACCAAACACGGTAGTCTGGCAAGAACTTGATCATCCGAACTAGTCTAAATAATGAAGTCCACATATCTACAGCTATTCCACAGTGATAAAGAGGTGACCTATTTCTTCTTTGCAGTATTTCGTAGCATTCCTAGCAGTTGTCTAAAGATAAATCCAACTATTTACACCCATTCACTGCAATTAAAATACTAATATTAATTTCTAGGATAAGATCCAAATTAAATTTCTTGGATAAGATTGCCAAAGATTCCAAGATCATAAAAATTATTCCATAAAAAACACACACACATATTATCCTAGGAAGTTCTAAGAGGAAGTGAGGTGATATGTTTCTCAGTTAACTACTAAAATTGAACCATTTCTACACTCATTTTTTCAGATTTTATCATATACATGGAAAGCCAATCATCGTTGCCAGATGCAATTAATTGTATTACATACCATATGTGCTCACTGTGTTGTCTATCCCAGATGGCTTCCCATGGATTATTTTTTCACCTTCAAAGGCCCATTTATTTACTAGTTCCAACTCACTATCCTCAAACATTTGCCATCCCTGGTGTCTAAAATCAAGTGTCACAGAATCAGATAGAGCAAGTAGTGCAGCTGACAATGCAACACAGAAGGCAGCAGATGAACCCAAGCCAGAGCCCAGAGGCAGCTCAGAAGTGACCACTGCTTTAGCAGGTTTATACCTGATAGAGCAAAAAAATAACCATATCAGTTGTTGTAACTGTTCTATGCATACAACACAAATTATACACCCGTGTATCAAATTCAAATTACACACCCATGAATGGACGTGTAAAGCCACAGAAAAGTTGAAACACCCGAAGCAAGTCCAATTTTTGCTTCAGGAATGTTTTGTTCTTCAACTAGAGAAGCAATTGCTTTGATGGTCTCTAATGAACATGATGAGGGAGAAGAATTGGCATGGCTACCCAGATCAGGGAGAACTTCTTTCATTCTTCCAACTGGCCAACAAAACTCCAAGTCCATATCCTTGAGATGAAGTTTTAGTGTATCATCATTATCTGATATCCAAAAGAATATCCTTAAGTGGGAGGGAGAAATCAGAGCCATCATATTATAAAAGCTCAACATATTAACCAAAAAAACCACCAAGTATGATGAAATGATGTATAATGAACCATGTCTACAGATCAATATTATGCACATCAAGAACTATATCATATATTTTAAATGATCTAAACCATTATTTACAAATGGAAAAGAAAAAATTTTAAGTAACGAAACGAGGGCATTTAGCATAAATTTGTCTAACTGGCAAACAAAAAATTCAATATAAATTGATCAAGTATAGTAGTAAACTCAATCCTCCAGATATTTCTATTTTGAAATCCAAATTCTCATGAAGTTCGTTTTCCTATGTTATAATTGGTGTAATAAGAGGATCATGAAGAGATCCGCTAAAGTTTTAATTGACTTTTGTATATTCCACTCTAAGTGCCTGCCAAACACGTCCTTTAAGTAGGCAAATGAACAGAATTAACAAATTGCAGGAGGACGAAAAAATACAATGTAAACCTACAATTTCTACCATCCAAAATACATGCTTATGCCTCAGGGCATTATAAAGGCATCAATGACTGCTTTAAAACCATTTTAATCATGGTACTCGTGAAAAATGTCCTTTTGAAGCTAGTTATCATGAAGTCTCTGATAATTAGACATGATCTTCCCAAAAGATCAACCTTGACTATAACAAACCAAAGTCAGGATTCAAACTTTATCATTTACTGTTTTGCCACTTACCCTTCTTCCCTATTTCTCAGCTCTTTTATTGAACAAGAATGACATGTCTTCATATTAATTTCTTTAATATGCCAGTATAATGAAAACTAAATTACGTTCATGATTTATTTGCACAATGTTAAGAAATTGTACGTTGTGGAAAATTTTTATGGAGTTCAGGGAGTTACCTACAGAGTCATATATTTTAACTGCAGATTAATTATTCTAATCAATCTGAATCAACGACCAATGGCATAAATGTATCCACACAAAACCCAATTGCTAGAATTCATTAAGAGAAGAGACAATTGTAGATAAAATATTCTAATTAATCAAAATAAAATACTGATAGCAAACATATATTTACAAAACCCAATTGCTAGAATTCATTACGCCAAGAGAAAATTGCAGTATAATTAATCAGAATCAAATAGGAATAGCAAAAATTATCCATGAAAAACCCAATAGCCACAATTCATTAAGGGAAGAGAATTTGCAGCTAAAATATTATAATTAATCCAAATACAAAAACAAAAATTGTACCCACAAAACTCAATTGCTAGAAACCATAAAGGGTACAATAAATCCCAGATAAAAACACTCAAATTAGTCAGAATAAAATACGAATCACAAAAATGTATCCACACAAAACTCAATTGCTAGAATTCATAAAATATTCTAACTATCAGAATCCAACAAGAATCGCAAAACATCGCAATCAAAATCAACAGTGGGAGCTGAGAAATTCAGAACTGAGGGAGATACCAGAAGGCGTGGGGAAGCCAAGAGTGACGTAAGTGTAGAGATCGATGGCGGCAGCCACAGCAGTGGATCCGTGAACCACTGCATGTTCACCTGCGAGTATAATTTTTCCGGGTGCTCTGGCTCTCACCTCCATTTCTTGGAAAAATTACGCAGATTCTTCACCCGATAAAACCGATCGCGTTGCGAACTAAACGTTCAAGTCTCTCAGTGTTTGTATATATAGATGCTGGTATATGTGTGTGTGTTAAAGCGAGAGCTTTGACAGTGATGTGGTGGGAGGGAGAGTCCTATATGGTTGGCAACTGAGGTAGGCGGCGGAAAATTTCATACGGAGGAGACTCTGGTGGATCAACTTTTTGATGCTTGATTTTGGTTATTTTTTTAGTTTATTATTCGCTCACCACTCGCATTATTCGCGCGTGAATAACTTCTAAGTTCACCAATTTACATTTTATTTCGTCCTGTTTGGCAGCCATTTTTTCGGAAGAATGAATTTTTGAATAATAATTTTTTGTATGAAAAATATTTTATTGCGAGAATGTAATTGAAAATAAGTACGAAAAAAAAAATTTTGAAAGAATAATTACGAAATAGGTCAAAATAGAGTTAGTCCATGTTAGGTCATCATTAAATTTAATTTTATTTTTCTATCTAATTTTCAACTATACAATGTTCTATAAAATAATATTACACATAAATTTTTTTTAAAAAAAATTCTTTTTGACAACTCATTCTCTAAAAAAACATTATTCCAACCATTAAAATTTGGAATAATGGGAGCCAAACAATGGTTTAATCTATTTGTACATTCCTCCTTGACATCTTGGATAACATTCCCTGTGTATAGGAAATCTGATTATTGATTTAAAAAAAGTGTTGCTAAATTAATGTACGAAAAATTGTAAACTCGAAAAAAAAAATGATGTCAAACTTAATGTACTATAGCAAGACTCTTCATAGTAATATGTTTAGCCTACCTCATTCTCTAAAAAAATATTTTTAAAAAATTCGTGTTCAATTATAAATTCTTTCAATAAAATAATTTTTCACATAAATAAAAAAGAAAATCATATTTTTTTAACCACACAACTCTAAAAAACTAATTATTACAAAACTCGTGTTTCACGAAAAAAAAAATGGACCTCGACCAAAGGATTAATAAAAAAAAAATACTCATCTATGATTTTCAATCTCGACATATATCCATTTCGAAAGAGAGAAGAAATCTCCAATTAAACGAGTCCGCGGACGAAAATGGTGACGGAAATCCCCAGTTAATGACTTTGAATCTCATCCATAGAGAGAACACAGAAGCAATTAGGAATTATTAAAATCCATAGGCAAAATTCAAAATTCTAGACGTAGTTTCACGCAGCAGAGACGCGCGTGGAAGACTGTTAGGCTCGTGTTAAACAACAGACGGAATTAAAAAATTGAGAAGTCTTTCATCAAACTTTTACGGCTCTTTGTTTGAATAATTTACTCTTTACTTTAATTTTAGCGAGGAACAATGTTTTTGATAATAAATATAGTGGTCTACTGCCATTTAAACGGGTTATTATTAAAGCGAGCTCACCTAACATCTTGATCGGTGCACGATACGAAATTGGAGTTGAGATCTGCTGTTCGTTTATATTATCCATCAAATAATAAGTTGACACTTAATGAAAAATTAAAATTGTTGTTCAAGGTTGGAAAAATAAAATTGATGACAATTGGATTAATAGTAAATTGGACAACAGATCTCAACTCGCGAAATTGTTCTTATTTTACGATAAAGAAAATGTCGTGTCACCTTGATCCAATAAATAAATAGGTAAGAGTATGAATTGAGATCTACCGTCCAATTTTTGTTATCTAATTTATTATTCATTCAATTAATTATTGACACGTCACTTTAAATTAACATATGATTTATTTTAATTTCTCAACCTTAACATCGTTAACTACTTTCTATCTCACACAAATTCTCAAGTTTACCCTCATTAACTTCATCATATATCTTAGAATCTAATCCAATAGTTATAGAAAACTGATCAAATGTAATTTTCATGAAACAACTCTTCTTTGTATATACGAAAAAATGAGAGTTTATTTCTAAAGATGTTTGATAAAACAATGAAAAGATTGAAATCCTCGTTACCCAATGGAGGGAGGAGATAACTTCAGATTATATACCCAATAACTACAGTTATGAGATCATATATAATGGGAAAGAATAAATTACAAATATATAAAATGTCCCTATAACTATGCAAGATAATATTATGGCAAATATTATGGAGAATCATACGATTCTCCCTTATCACCCCCCAAATCAGATGAATAATCCAGGCAATACCTGCAGTGGCAACAGCTAAGGAGCGATATTCTGCTTCAGCACTTGAACGAGAGACAGTGCTCTATTTCTTAGAGGACCAAGAGACTAAATTAGCGCCAAAAAATATAACATAGCCGGTTGTAGAGCGACGTGTATCAAGACATCCAGTCCAATCCGCATCATATTGGGCAAGAAGATCACGAGTAGACTGTTTATGCAGTTGAAGTCCATGATAAGGAGTGCCTTTAACATAGCGTAGAATACGCTTGAGAGCACAAAAGTGATCCTCAGTGGGGGTATGCATGAACTGGCAAATGGAATTTACACTGAAGCACAAATCTAGCCTGGTGATAGTCAAGTATTGAAGAGCACCTGTAAGAGAACGAAATAGAGTAGGGTCGGAGAACATCTTTCCATCGACTGATAGATGCTGACCAATGACAAAGGGTGTAGAAATAGGCTTTACATCAATCATGGAAGCACGTTGCAAGAGATCAAGAGCATACTTCATTTGATTGAGAAATAGGCCCTTCTCATTAGCTTGGACTTCAATGCCGAGAAAATAATGAAGATCACCCATGGAGAATTCCTTGGAAAGTTGTGTAATAAAGGTTTGAACCGTAGAAGGATTACTTCCAGTGATGACCATGTCATTAACATAAAGAAGTAAGTAAACAGCCCCAAGCGAAGAGTGATAGACAAACAATGAAGAATCGGCCTGACTGAAGAGAAAACCTAATTTAAGCAAAAAGGAACTAAAGTGATGAAACCAAGAAAACCTAATTTAAGCAAAAAGGAACTAAAGTGATGAAACCAAACTCGATAAGCTTGTTTCAAGCCATAAAAAGCACTCTTCAGGCGACAAATATGCTGAGGAAATTGTTGATTAGTGTAGCTAGGCGGTTTTTCCATGTATACCTTTTCGTTCAGAAAACCATGAACAAATGCATTTTTAATATCTAACTGATGTAAACACCATCCAGAAGTAATAGCCATGGACAAAATGATTCTGACGGCAGCAGGACGCACCACAGGGCTAAAGGTATCACCAAAGTCAAGACCATGAACCTGAGAAAATCTTTGAGCTACAAAATGTGCCTTATGGCGTTCAATAGACCGATTAGAGAAAAGTTTAGTTTTGAAAATCCAACGATAGCCAACCACATTATGATTCTTAGGACGAGGTACAAGGACCTTCGTTTTATTTTTCTCCAAAGCTTGAATTTCATCATCCATAGCCGAGAGCCATTCAGGGTGTTTTGTAGCAAACTTGAAGCCCCGAGGCCCTTTGAGAGCAAGAAGTGCCTGAAAAAGCTGAAAAGAAGGCAAAATATTCATAGTATAATATAACCGTGGTTTATATATACCAGCTTTCCCTCTGGTAATCATCAGATGGCTGGAAGTGGTCACAAGAAGAGTTGAGGAGGCGGGTGTAGGAACATCGGAGTTCGGAGCTGTAGAATCCAAGGTAGAGTCTGCAGGAAGAGGAATCTGCATATCAGGGGGAGAATTCGAGGACATTTGAGGAGTATCATTGCAAGGCAGACATCGTGAATTCGAAGAAGATGGTGAAGCCAAAGAATTTGAAGAACCAACATTAGAAAAACTAGAGACACATTCCTAACAATTTGAAAACTGAATATAGTCAATGTTAGGCTGCAGATTTTGCACAGAATCCTCATTATACGAGAAAATATTTTCATGAAACTGTATGTGTTAAGAAACATAGACACAATGTGTCTTTCGGTCCATACACCGAAATTTTTTATGACAGGTGTTGTATCCTAAAAAGACACAAGGAACAGATTTTAATGATTAATTTATGAGGTGAGTAATCTCTCAAATAAGGGAAGCAAAGACATCCAAAAGTACGAAGTATAGAGTAATCTGGTTGCTTGCCAAACAAGAGCTCATAAGGAGTTTTGCCATCAAGTGTTGGTGATGGGAGTTGGTTAGTGAGAAAGACGGCATTAGAGAGGCCCTCAACCCACAAAGAGAGTGGTACACGTGCATGAAACATAAGGGTAAGACCTGTTTCTGTGACATGGCGATGCTTATGTTCGGCAATGCCATTCTGATTAGGAGTATAAGGACAGCCATACGAAGAACAATACCATAAGAGTGCAAATGGGAGCGAAACTTATTATTTGTAAATTCAGTTCCACCATCGCACTGAAATGATTTAATTTTTGCTAAAATTGTGTATCAATATAACGTTGTAAATGAATGAAAGCATCAAAGAAATCAGATTTCATTTTCAAAGGGAATATCCAACTAAATCTTGTACAATCATCAATAAATACAGCATAGTATCTATGTTCAGTAAAAGAAAGAACTGGTGATGGACCCATAAGTAACAGTGTAAACGATCAAAAGGCATGGAACAACGTTCATCATTTAAAGAAAAAGGTAAGCGGTGCTTTTGCCAAGTCTACAACCAAAACAAATATCAGAATCAGTGTTCACCAATTTATCACTACAAGAGATTGAACCTAATCTCGAAAGAGAAGCAACAGTACGATAATTTGGATGACCAAGGCGAGCATGCCATAAACGACCAGAGGCTTGCGGTGGAGGGGAAGTGGTTGACATGAAGGCACGATGATGACGATTCAACATGTAGAATCCATTTTCACATTTTTTTTACTCCCAGTACCTTTTTTTTGACCTGATCCTGTATGGTAAAACCAGAAGAAAAAAAGGTAACATAACATTTATTGTCTTTAGTCAGTTGACTAATGGAGATAAGATTTTTATTAATGCTAGGAACAACTAGAACATTTGATAAAAGAATGGGACTAGTCGGAACAAGAGATGAAATGGAACCAGTGTGAGAGATTGCTAAAGACTGACCATTTCCAACCTTGACACGTTCATTACCAGAGTAAATAGCCAGTTCATCCACACCCTCGGTGTCACTTGTTATGTGGGATGTTGCACCAGAGTCAGGGAACCATTCAAAGTCATTCAGGCTCTGAATTGAGCAAGTGTAAAATGCTTCAGCAAGGTTAGCCTATTGCTTCTTCTTAAGTTTCAAGTAGATCCAACAACGTTTGGCTAAGTGTCCTTTATTGTCACACAACTGAAAGTAAACAGAGGTTGATGAAGGTTTCAAATGGACAGAAGTTGTAGAAGGCTAATTTGGAAGTTGTGACATCATGGTGGTAGAGAAGATCTTTTTTGTCGGGTCCCAATGCCCATAAATACCAATGTCGTCAATGGGACGATCAATAGCAGCCAGTTGATCGCAAAGGCTTTCGAAGATTCGAGAAAATTCAGCAATGGATTGAGAGCCGCGTTGCATCTGTTGGAGTTCATCCTTGAGTTGCAGTTCTTGAGTCTTTGGCCTGTGCGAGAATGAGACTTCAAGAGCACACCATGCCTCATGTGAATGACATAAACCCAGTACCTCACTCAAAGACTCCTCTGTAAGAGAGAAAGAGTAAACTGAGTAGTGTCTTATTTGTACGCAGCCAAGAGGTAAAATTAGGATTCGGCTTTATGGTGCCATCAAGGGCAATAACCTTGTCAGATGAAGCCCTGATATTGCCATCCAGGTAACCAAAAAGTTTTTGATTTGCTAACAGAGGAACAAACTGATTTTTCCATAATAGGTAATTGGAGGAAGTCAGTTTAATGGTGAGCATATGCACCATTGTGTTGAGCGGAAGAGTAGGAGATGAAGATCACGAATCAGCCATGGTGATGATCGGTAAAAGCCTATGGCTCTGATACCATAAAGATGTTTGATAAAACAATGAAAAGACTGAAATCCTCCTTACCAAATGGAGGAGATAACTTCTGATTACATACCCAATAATTACAGTTGTGAGATCATATATAATAGGAAAGAATAAATTAGAAATATACAAAATTTCCCTCCAACTATGCAAGATAATATTATGGAGAATCATACGATTCTCCCTTATCAATTTCTTTATTTTTCTGACTTCTCTTCACTTATTATTTGGGTTTGATCTCAGAGCCAAAACAACATCAAATCAAAATGCATTCTATTATGTCAAACATAGTGAAAGTTCGACCTTATTGATTTTGCGTATTTGTTGTGTCAAAGCAAACAACATCACTAAAATGAGAGTATGCTAACCGCATCTCTTCATTTGTCCAAAAAATGTTAGTAACTAACCCCTGATTGTCCAACTGTAGAGCATAAAAGAAAGAAGGATCTTTTAATTGCATGCCCTGGAGATATTCAGAAACACCATATGTCTCCTCTAATTAAATTTTAGTTGTCCGTTTAGTCCGTAAACAATTTTGATAATCATCATGAGTGAACCCTAGACTTTCTCGACCACCCTCTCTCCTAGCCATTAATTCACTACTCTCTTTTGGAGCAATTCCTGAGTCGTCAGCCAAATCAATTTCAACTGCTTGGGCGGATCCTTTGAGACCTATGTAAGTGACTCTTGTTGGGACTTGATGTCACATCTGTATGTGTTGCAATAAATTCAACAACATGATATTTATCTATTTGGTGACAGTGAACCTTCATTCTAGCAAGACAACCTAATCTTGTTTCGGCACGATGATGTTTATCAGTAAGACGTCGTTTATCTACTTCACGATGATCTTCACAACAACACAATATTCCGCTTACCGTCTTGCCCATAGTATCTTTTTGTACTTCTAATACTGAAACCTACTTTATAAGCATAAGCATTATAAAAGTTACAAGCTTCTTCTTCTGTTTCAAATTCCAAATCAATTGTTGGTATCAATTTAACATCAGTACTTGAATGAGTGGACATTATATAATCATTACTATCAAATTTAGTTTCCTTGTCTTTCTTCTCATCTCCCCTGTCAAATTCCAACTTTCTACGAGATTGATATTCTTCCATAAAATTACTCTCGTCATCTATAAGCTTCCAAAAAAAATTAAATACTACTGCATTCGTCCCATTTATATAGGCTAACTTTTCTTATTTTCTTGTCCCAATTATATAGCCTCGTTTCTTTATTGAAAATATTTTGTTTTGTTCGTTTACTAATATATCTTTATTTAATTTGTCTAATTATAATCATTTTTCCCTACTTAGTCTTGAAATGTAGAAATATAAATAAGGGGAAACTAAGAATGTTATGGGCAAAATTGCTTTTTCTATAACATTAAATAAAATTTCTTAATTCGAGTGAAAAATAAAATCAGTATATATAAATTGGACGGAGGGAGTATAAGTTTACAATTTTGAACTTGATAACACGTAATCTTACTGGTGTACAATTGCTTATCCACAGAGACTAGCTATTAATATTTGTAGCTCTGTTAAATGCTAGGAATTATAGGACACAATTTAAACAATGGTTACGAGCATTTCACATTCTACTTAAGAAAAGGAAGATTTTGCTGATTTACCAAGTGTTTCTGTATGCATATCTCATTCAAATTATAGCAGATTGCAACATTAAAATCACCAAAGGAATTAACCCTCCTCAGAAGATTAAAGGTCACCATAGAACTACTTGATCGTATGTGGTGAAGCAAATATATAAAACACATGGAATAACATTTCCTTCACTCCTCCCAGGGATAACAGACGCACAGAAAGCACATCCATATACCCACAGAACAGAAAAGGTTAAAAGGGTACCTCATGCAGATTGAGGAGAAGTGAAATTGGAATTCTGCAATTCTTTCCTCCAGCGATTTCGGAACGTGCAGATTGTCTGAATTGGAAAATAAAGAAGGTGAAGGGTTCTATTGTAAAGAGAGTGGTGGGATAGTGCTGAAGTGAAGGAGAGTAAAATTGAGATTTTGTGTGAGAGAGAGCATTTAATCGTGTTAAAGGTTAATTGGGTGGGTAACATATCTCAAACTCCGCTTGTACCAAATTGGTCCGAGTTCATGAAAAGAAAAAAATTGGCAACACCATTCTACTCATGTTTACTCATAAGGTTCACTTTCTGGTAAGACTTACCCATGTTTGGGAGTTGTTTATATACAAAATGGGTACGTAATACACTACTTGATTTAAATATAATGCATTTAGTTAAGTTTATGTTTGGTGCACGTTGTTTTAAAACTCTTTTTGTTATATGATTATCTCCAATCATAGATTCATACAATGAAATATTTTGTATGTAATTTTAAAATTATTTTTCTACTTTTTAACCACACATTCTCCTAAAAATACTATTCAAAACTTTTAAAAAAATAAAAATAATTGACACCAAACAGAGGCTAAAAGTACTGAAAAAAAAAAAAAAAATCAAGGATACAATTTGAATTGTCAAAAGTGAAAAGCACATGACTTCAATCCTTCCAATATTGCTAAGATTCAAACGAAAAATAGAGATACTACAATTACCTAATATACGCGGCAGACATCCTCCCAATAGGGGGTCGCCACGTGCCAATTAGGTAAAAAATTCTGTAATATATTAGGTACAAATAGAATTATTCAACGAACAAGAGTTGATGCAATTTCAGAATTCAGGGGATTTCCAACCTTGGCACCATTTAACCATTTTTCCCCATTTTGCACCAAAACTTTGGTGAAATCCCTCTCCAATCCAACACCATAATTTGCACCAAAATAGTACAAGTGAATAGTATTGCATCATATTGCACCATTTTACACCAAAATGATTAATGTCCTTTTCGTCCGTCTTTTTCACGTTGAACCAAATTTTTATTAAGGATGTTTGTGTCATTTTCTTGTTATACAACAAATTTAAATTCTTAATTATTATTATTATTATTATTATTATTAATTGTACTATATTTTCTTCATTTATTAATGAATACAATATTTTTGTTAACGAAATGTAATCATTTATTTAGTAATTTATGTAGTAGTAAATTAAATAAATAAATAATTTTTACATAAATAAATCATTAAGAATGAAAAAAAAAATGAAGAGAATAATTAAACATTATTCATTTAGCGTAACTTTTGGTATAATGAGTTGGAAGTGATTTTCACTTTGATGTAAAATGATACAAAACTTACCTTAAATTTAGTGTAGGGTGGAGATGGTTTGACAATAACACAATAAGCCTATATTTGACCATATTTTTTCAAAAATTCATTTTCAATCACACATTTCTCCATAAAATAATTTTACACGAAAATTTGAGACATTTCCTTATTATTTAATTACATATTCTACAACAAAATACTATTTTAAAATGAATTTTATGCTCAAAAAAAAAAAAATGGAGCGCAAA
Source organism: Fraxinus anomala (assembly GCA_903798345.1). NCBI lineage: Eukaryota > Viridiplantae > Streptophyta > Magnoliopsida > Lamiales > Oleaceae > Fraxinus > Fraxinus anomala. The sequence continues at coordinate 5,303 of CAIGRN010011101.1, read as the reverse complement.
TATGCACTAAATTTTACTAACCCATAAAATTGGATTAAAAAAATTGGATTAAAACTGCGTATAGGAATTGATTGAAAATCATGGAAACTCGCTTCCACAATATTTAACCACAAATCATCATCCCACACCCCAAATTTACAAAAATTAAGGTTTAAAATTTTTAATTCTTTGCATCTATTCCATTTCCTCTTATTGATCTTTGATAATTAATTTGGGCATGTTTTGGACGGTTTTGTTGCCGTTATTCGGGCTAATATTTTTTAGATGGGCTTATCAGTTGGACCTCTAAAATAGATGGCTAAATCTTAATTTTTTTTTTTTTTTTTGGGTAGTGTTGTTGAACTTGCAAAAAGGGGTTTTGGGTCCGTTACCCTCTCTTTGTCCAACCATGGCCATATGCCCCCGATGATTAATCAAGCCTTTGAAGGGGTTTTTTTCACCTGGCAATATTAAAAAAATGGTAACATTTTTAATAATTTTTTTCTTAGTGCTTCATTTCAAAATAAATAAAAAATAAAAAAATCGTTAAATTTTGCCACATATATATAGACATTAGACAATCATTATTCATGAAACGATGTAAAACGTTAAAAAGATCATTAAAATTTCAAACTTCCTATATATCCATGGTTGGGGGCGAGCCAACACCAGACGAGCTGGCCAGCAGACCGTCCGTGATAGATCCACTGGGAAAAAAGAAATCATGAAGCTTTGACAATTCACTATAAATATTTATAAATCTATCAAATCTTGACATAAGGCTACATAACTCACGTGGTAGAGCATTAGCTTTCTATGTGAGAGTTAAGGGTTTGATTTCGAGAGCCTCCCCTCCTTGTTTTAATTTTTTTTTCAGTTATCAAATTGACCGAAAGAAAAAATTTATAATACACTTGTAATAGATGAGATTAGAACTCTGTACTCAATATGTGATAATTGAAAGTTTGACCATCATCACATTGTAGATTAATAAACACATCAAAAATATTGATATATCAAATTAATTGAGTATTTGTTTTAAAAAATATTATTTTTACCTAAATATATATTTATTGTTACGTTTTATCAATTTATTTTGTAAAATTTAAATTTAGACAATTTAAGTAATACTCTTAATTCTCTTAAGAGTTCGAAATTTTATTTTTTTTAAAATAGTTCTAAAAATCAATGTTTTAAAAGCTTTGCATAAGCTTCGCCAAAGTTTGAAACTTGTATTTACTATTTAATCATATTTTACATATAGGTTTCATTTTATTTTGCTTAAGTTTGTAAAAAATTAAAACTTGATCATACGTATATTTTTTTCCTTGTTATTTTGGATTGTTGAATTTTCTACGATTGATGTATTTTGATTCGAGATGCAAAAGAACATATATTTCCTATCTCTTATTATTTATCCTGTAAATGAGGGAATCTAATTAGTAATTATTATATATTCATATGTATACGACTTTTACATTTATATTGATTGAATAATATTTTTAATATTATTTAATCAAATATTAATAAATAATTTTGTTATTGTAATCGTTAATGGTCAATGATCGTCCTAACTCACTTAACTTCCTGGATCCGTCCATGTCCACGATTATGTCATCTAGAACAAATAGAAGTTGCTAAGAAATATTGTTGCCTTATTTTCTGCCTTATAATTTTGTCAAATAACCTCATAATCACAAGCCATATATCTTTAGGATTTTGAAAAAAAAAAAACCACCACTTTCATGACAATCAAATTGGCTGAAATAAATTTTTTATAATACATTTGCAGTAAATAAGATTGGAACTTTGTACTCAATATGTGATGATTGAAAGCTTGACCATCATCATAATTGTAAATTAATTAACACATCAAGAAATATCGATATATCAAACTAATAGAGTATTTGTTTTAAAAATTATTATTTTTAAATAAAATTCAATTTTGCAATGACTCACCGATTGAACCACTGATTCGATGATTTTTTCAATTAACAGCCAGATCAGGTATGATAACTATGCATAATATATACTTTTATTGTTAGGTTTTATCAATTTATTTTGTGAAATTTAAATTTAGACCATTTAAGTAATACTCTTAAATTTTTTAAGAGTTAGAAAAATACTTTTTTTTTTTAATCACTGTTTTAAAAACAATGCATTAGCTCCGCCAAAGTTCGGAACTTATATTTACTGTTTAATCATATTTTACATATAAGTTTCATTTTATTTTGCTTAAATTCGTAAAAACTTGAAACTTGATCATACGTATATGGTTCAAAAAATATATTTTTTTCTTGTTATTTTGGATTGTTAAATTTTCAACTATGAATGTATTTTGATTCAAGATGCAAAAGAACATATATTTCCTATCCCTTATTATTTATCCAGTAAATGAGGGAATCTAATTAGTAATTATTATATATATATATATATATATATATATATATATATATATATGACTTTTACATTTATATTGATTGAAGAATTTTTTCAATATTATTTAATCAAATATTTATAAATAATTTTGCTATTGTAATTGTTAATAGTCAACGATCGCCTCTACTTTACTCAATTTTTTGGATCCGTCCCTGTCTATAGTTGTCATCTAGAAGGGATTGAAGTTACTAATAAATAGTCAAAAAGTCCACACAAGAGAACGCTTTGTTGCCTTATTTTCAGCCTTACAATTTTGTCAAATAACCTCATAATCACAAGCCATATTTCTTTAGGATTTGAAAAATAAAAACCATCACTTTCATGACAATCAAAATGGCTGATTAGAACTTGTACTCAATATGTGATGATTCAACGCTTGACCATCATCACAATTGTGGATTCATAAAAACGTCAAGAAATATTGATATATCAAACTAATAGAGAATTTATTTTAAAAATTATTATTTTTAACTAAAATTCAATTTTGCAATGAGCCATCGATTGAACCGCTGATCCGATAATTTTTTTTCAATTAACAACCGAATTAGGTATGATAACTATGCATAATATATACTTTTATTGTTAGGTTTTATCAATTTATTTTGTAAAATTTAAATTTAGACAATTTAAGTAATACTCTTAATTCTGTTAAGAGTTCGGATTTTTTTTTTTTTTTGTTTAAAATAGTTCTAAAGATCATTGTTTTAGAAACTATGCATAAGCTTCGCTTAAGCTCGGAACTTGTGTTTACTGTTTAATCATATTTTACGTATAAGTTTCATTTTATTTCGCTTAAGTTCGTAAAAACTTGAAACTTGATCATACGTATATGATTCAAAAAATATATTTTTTTCTGGTTATTTTGGATTGTTGAATTTTCAACGATGGATGTATTTTGATTCAAGATGCAACAAAACATATATTTCCTATATCTTATTATTTATCCGGTAAATGAGGGAATCTAATTAGTAACTATTATATATTAATATGTATATGACTTTTACATTTATATTGATTGAAGAATTTTTTTTAATATTATTTAATCAAATATTAATAAATAATTTTGCTATTGTAATTATTAATGGTCAATGACCGTCCTACCTCACACTGATAAATAGTCAAAAAATCGGTACGAGAACACTTTGTTGCCTTGTTTTCTGCCTTACAATTTTGTCAAATAACCTCGTAATCACAAGCCATATTTCTTTAGGATTTGAAAAAT
>CAIGRN010011097.1:0-11518 GCA_903798345.1 Fraxinus anomala | reverse complement strand
CGCCATAGACATTGTAATCAAGAACATTTTTTATTCCATGAACTGAAAAGGCATCATTCACAAGAATATCTGGGTGGGTGATTAGAGAGTCATCGACGGTGAAATTGAATCGAGAATTGTTGGTGATGACAATGTACTTTGAAGGGTAGAGAGTGGGGAGGCGCGTGAGGGTGGAAAACTGTTGAAGATCGGAGAAAGAGAGGCGCTGTGGGACTATATGGTAAGGTACAATAAAAGGGTCGAAGTTCATTCCGGCGGCGGTGGCAGTTGGGAACTGAGAGACGGCGTCGTTGCTGGGAACGAAGAAGGTGACGGTGAATGACAGAGATGATGGGTTGGTGGAGGAGAGGAAATTGATCCATTCTGCAAAGTCTCCGGCACCTATTAGGGCGTCGATTATGTTGTTGTTCAACTGTTGTTTTTGAATCTCCGCCAGTTGCAACGGAGGCGGCGGAGGTGGTGGCAGATAAGTGGTGGGTGGAAAACGTTGGTGGGGTAGTGGGATTGAAGATGGAGATGGTGATGGTGGAGGGGGTTTTGCGGCGGAAACGAGGTTGACGCCGGTGGTGGCGCCCATAATTGTCACCAGGAGGATTAGGCAAAGAAATGAGGAATTTGCCATCAGAATTTCTTGGCAAACTTTGATAAAAAATACAGATTCCACAATTCTGAATATATATTTTGTTGAACTGTGTGTGAGAGCTTTGAGAGGGAAAATTAACGAACTTCGTTTCTTGAATTCTGCGTCAACTTTGACCGTTGCTTATTAACAGTTTGGTCTGCAATATTTGAAACCGAGCAATATTAGGTTCTACCTATTTTCAAAACAATCGCCAAAAATCGTTTGTATATCATATTAGAGTGACATAATATAAATATAGATTGTTCTTTTAATCTTGATGTTTCGTTTATACTTTGTCTCGAGTAAACAATTGCATATATTGAGTTACAAGACCGGCGCAACCCGACCACAATAGCTAAGTCCCGTTTCACGGTCCAAAATTTTGAGAATTGGAACTCTATTGAGATTGTAACAACCATATTGGGTAGATAGAACTCACCTTTAAAACTAGTTTGTAAAGAAATGTTATTCAATTAGTTATAAACCCGCAAAATAAGTCTGAACCTTAATGATGTGAGATACAATTATGGTCATTTTATTCCATTGTTTTCTACATAATCAACGTCCATGACAAACCATATTCTCAAGTGACTTCACAAAACCAGTCTTCTATTGAAAATAGCCTTCCTCAAGCGCCCCCGGTTGCAACGAGGGTCATTCCTTGCTGGTGCCAACTTTGATACTAATTGTAACGACCACATTAAAGGGATGATGCTCAACTGGTAATAAAGCTGCAAAGTCTTAGCCTAGTGATGTGAGATATAATTAGGGTTATTAAATTTCTAAACATCTTTTTCTTTCTAAATGACATATTCTATCGCAGGTGTAGATGGAAGGGCTTGTGTAAATTTCTCGATCTTGGAGGCATATAAACAAACTAACCAACTACAGTTGCTTCCAGTGCAATATGTGGGCTTTTTTCACATCTATTTCATATCTTTCTCTTTAGCCCAAACCAATTTGTCTCCGCTTTCGAAATTCAATGGCCCATAGAAAGTTGTAATCAGTAATTTCAGGCTTGCCACCATAATTGCATGTTTGTCTAAGCTTAAAAATTTACTTTTAAGTAAGTCTAAGAATCAATTTTTTTTGTTGGTCAAAGTTAGTTATTTATTTTAAGAGTAAAAGGTAGATATCGTTAAAATAAGTTATTCAATTTTTTATTTTATTTTAAAAGTAACATTCAAACGTACTTGGAAATAAAAATTTACTTCATGAGATTTTTAAGACAACTGTTTTTTTTTTTTGTTTTTTTGTTTTTGTGGGGGTGGATATCAAGTCGTTCAATTTGGGTATTTTAAAAATCAGATCGAATCGATTTTCCATTGAGAATTATATGTAAATAAAGGAACCAGGTCAGTCAACAATTAATCTTTTATGTTTCAAAAATAAATTTTTAAGTCAAAAATTGTTGCGTACATTTTCTTATTTCACTTTGACATTTTCTGTTTTAAATGATAAAACTGTTGATTATTTTCAATACATATAAGTTCATATAAATTACTATTTAATTGAAATATTATTTTATAATATTTTTGAAACCAAATCAAAATTTGATTCTATAGCTAAAACTTAAAACTGAATCGGAATTGTCCATTTCTTAGCATGTTCTCAGGATGAAAAATAATTGACAAGTTGTAGGGAGACAGAAAGCAAAGACCAATGCTGGTCTCCACCACTCCACAATATCCCTCGTATGTAAATAGTAATTTATTGTTTTTATCTGAATTATGAGCAATAAAATTTAGTGCTGTGATGCCTCAAAATTTAAAAAATATTTAAGAACAAGTTCGGGATAATATATCTCAACTCACAGTTAAAGCGATTTTAACTTCGTTTTTCTTTATTAATACAATCGAGTACTATATTGTTTATAATACCAAAGAAGCCAACAAAATAATCTTAACCACACATTTTAAATCTCTATTTGGTTTGGATTAAAATCTAATTAAAATCACAAGTCAAAGTCAACAATTAATTTTAACCACACATTTTATGGGACCCACAATTTTTCAAAAATACATTTCATCAATTTTTATCAAAATCTACTAAAAATTTAATTTTAATCTCTACAAAACAAGGGGTTAATCTTCAAATTTTTTTTATCACTTTGGAACAACACATCAATTCACAATAGACACGATTTTAACTTTTTTTTTATTAATACAATCGGATGTAGTATATTTTAATTTTTATTCAACGTGAAATTTATCTCTCAAACAGATTCAAGTGCAAGCTATACATTGGAGGTTTTGCATCCAAAATTTTCCTAATTATATTATATTTCTCTTAAATATTTTATAATGGAATAAAAAATAAAAATTCTGAGGCCAAAAAACACAGGCGGGCCAATTGATCTCAGCCGTCCATACTGACAGCCGAAAATGCAAGCGACAAGCGTGGTGACGGGTAGCTGAGCCGCCGACGTCAAGGGGTGGCTGGCTGCCTCATATATAGGCAAGTGTACACAATATTGATTAACAATTAAACAAAATTTGGGTAGAATTGTCATTAAACGAAGTCGTGGGAGTCGTTTTATAATAATGAATTAATTCAATAATATTATGAAAATATTTTAATATTACTACGATTAAATTATAATTTTAGATCACATGAAAGGATGCTTCTGCGATCCCTTTGTTTTGAATTTGTGTATCATATTTACTCGGAGAATCCCAGTTATAGTTTTGTTTTCTTGTTGAATATGTCATGCCCGAACGTGCAGTGTGTGTAACCTGATGACAAATATCAAGCTAAAACTATTTATTTTATTATTATCATTTTTTATTTTTATTTTTTTGGGATGGACCACCTTGAAAATGTTACAAGACTACAAAATAATCCAGTTGATTAAAAATATATTTGTATAGTTCAATGTCGATGAATAATTAGGTGAGTATGAGTTAAGATTCGCGGTCCAATTTTTACTATCCAACTTGCTAATCACCCAATGAATGATTTACGTGTCATTTTAAATTAAAATGTTATCAATTTGGTGGGTTAGTAGTGAAACTAATGAGGAAAAATTTGAAACGATATGTTAATTCAAAATGACATGTTAAATATTAATTGGGTGAATTGCAAAAATTAGATAGCGAATCTCAACTCGGTGAGTAGAGGCGCCGTTGGCAGCTTCTCAAATTCCCGTTCATGTGCAATTTTGGCTATATGTATACAGGCGGTGTAATGTAACGTAAAATAAAGTTCTTGTTTGGTGTAGGTTCTTTAAATTTTTTTTTTCAAACTTATTTTCAATAACACATTCTTTCGATAAAAAAATATTTTTTTAAGTGAATTAATAACATTTTCTTACTTTTTAATCACAAATTATTCAAATAATTCATTTTTCACAAATTTTATTCACAAAAAATCAATATTAAACGGGTCCAAAAGCTGTAAACGCTTAGTTGATAAGGTGGCAGCTATGATATCTAATGGATCAACTTATTTGGGTATATTAGTGATTTTATTTTATATAATCATTTCTTCAATAATTACAGCGAGTAGGAGAAGTGCATTCAAGCTCGTTATCTTCAACCAGGAAATCTGGAAATGCATCTCAATTTCTCAAAATTTCACTTTTAAACAATTTTTTGTCTTGAAAAGACTCTTGACCTCATTTTTCGAGGAAATAACCGAAATATGTTATGCAGAACAACAACAAAGCTGCTTGGCCCGGGATCAAGTAGCATGATTCTGTGGAACAATTAGAAAATGATATCATAAACTAATTGTAAAAGAGGAAAAATAAGAAAGGCATACGAAAACACGTGTAACTTTCAACTAGGTGTCAAACTTAGCAAGTGAGTACAATCTGGAAACGTACATTTTTCAATTCTCTACGGTCAAACTTTAGAGATAAAATTCCATTATTTAGAAGTCCGTTAACATTTTTCTATTTTGAGCCAGTTTAAGTGTAATTTCGTCATTTTTACAATTTCATAATTTTATTTTAATTTGTCTACCAAATTAAGGTTTCGTTCTGACTCTTTAAGTATGTGTTAATGGTTTGAAAATCCAACAACTAATTTTTGATTACTAATATTTCAATTTTTCCATTCTTTGGTGGATTCTAGTATTTTTCACGTTCGTTCAAGCAAAATTCGAGCAACACCCGTTCGTGTGCTATGAACTAGATACTTTTATTATTATTCACGTTTTCATCCTACGTCAATATGATTTGTTTATAATAAAATTTTCGTCGTCACGTTAAAAATGGATACTGTTGTAGTATTGTTTAGGTCTTACCTTGAGGAACCAATGGGAGATGTCCGACTTTCGTGCACTGTAAATGGTTTGTATCATTCACCTTTCGATAATTGAATTATTCCAAGTGGCGTAGGATGAGAGGCAATCAATTCTCTCAAGTGTTTCATTGTACAAAAATGCAAAATCAAATACTTTTGTTAGGGAGGACCAAGTCCTAGAATATACGTATAATCACTATGTTTCTTTGTTTCAGATATGTACTTGTTGGAGTGTATTAAATTCAAAATAATGATTCTATTTATTTTTAATTATACATTCACACAATAAAATATTATGTACGTAAATTTAATTTTTTCTTTTTACTTTTTAACCACACATTCTTCTGAAAATTACTATTTAAAACTTTGTTTTTTCTAAGTATTGGTTATCAAACAAGGGCTTAATAATGAGTATTGATTTTGTTTGTCAATTGTGAATGGCCAAAATAAATAAATAAATAATAATTAGAGCATTTATTTTTTAATATACTTTGAAATTTAAAGCACTTAAGCAGTTACTTGGCCCCATTATAATGAAAATTTAGAAAAAAAAAAGAAGGTATTTTGGAATTATTATTTTTTTGGAGAATATGTGGTTAAAAAAGAAGACTTATTTTGATTTACGTGTAATAATATTTATTGGAGAATGTGTAATTGAAAAAAATAAATAAAAATAAATTATAAGTTTATTGTGTGCCAAACATGGCTAAAAATTTTATCTACATAGAATTCTCATAATATCCCATCAAAGCACAAAGAAGTCAGTGGTTCACCTCGTTATCATTGGCCCATTTAAAACCTTTTCTTTTCTTTTTTATCAAAACTTTAATTTCTTATTTTTACTAATTAAAGTACTTTTCATACGTTCTAATGTTCTATCAACGACAAAACATTTCACACCAAGCACTCTTAATTCCCTAACCACAACTTAATTACTGCACTTTTTCCATGCCATATTTAGCATGTTTGTAACAATTAAGAAACATATGCGACAACTCTGTTGAGAAACAAACAAGATGTCATAATTGCTCTGATACCACTTGTTGTGAAATCAACTATCGAATTGAGACGTTGAAATTATATGACATAATAATAAAGTATTTGAACAAACAAAATAATAATAAAGAAGAAATATGACAGAAGAATTAAGAAATTTTATTGACTCAAGAATAATGGAGAAGAGAGAAAATTACAATGGATCATATAATTATAGTAATCTATTTTCCCACACTTATTAAATTGTGTAGAAGAACCTAATATTTATAGAGAATATGTAGGTGACGTCCAAATCCTCTTAGTAGAGTTGTTGATGAAGTAAGATGTCAAAAAATCGAGACCAAAACGAAATAAGAGAGAAAAACGCGAAAAATCGGAAACAAGTGAGGTGGGCGCCACATCCGGGCGGCCCGACGCCCATGCCTGGCGCTGGGTGTTCTGTCTGGAATTTGTTTTTTTTTCAAATTGTTTTCTCCATCACAAATTTTTCCTCAAGTCCAATACTAATTTCCAACTCTCAATGAGCTTCCAAAATAGAACTTCAATTTGATATAGAACTCCAATAGTATTCCAAATTCGAATTCTCCTTCACGTGCACTTCAATTAGAATTTTTCAATACTTCAAATACTTCAACAAAGGAATTCGGATCACATCCAAATTCCAACAATCTCCACTTTGACAAGAATTCCATTCAATGAATGAATATGTTTCTTCAACAATAATAAAAAAATTAACTTCCCCAATAAAACACAATACTCCACTTCTTCTAATAAATCCAAGTACTACTCTTATAAAATTATCTCAAATTTCTAAAAATCGTAATGATTTTATAATTTACCAAAATGGGTTGTAACACACCTCAAAACAGAATCAAACCCAAATGCTTTTAAAAAATGCATATTGCTAGATTGTACACCTTTTACTCCACTTAAAATATGCTCAACAAAATTAGCATCCACATACCCTTTTCCACTGAGTCTGTCCCTAGCAATTGAATACAATGACACCATAGGTGATGGTGGCAAAGCGGCATTATCCATATCTCTTAAACTCCACTAAGTTGTATTCCTCAAATTCGACCCTTTATGAGCTCGTAAGGGTATTGTACCAAACTGAATGTCCACCACAGTAGTGAATCTGTGCTGATTGACTCTTTTAGATTCTGCACAACCCTCCAAAATGTATAACTGAGACATTTTCCGTCCCTCCAATATAACCTGGGCACCCTCACAAACCTTCAAAACTTCACCTCCACTAAAGAATTCATAACCCTTTGAATCAATGATAGACAACGAGATGAATGTTTTCTTCAAATATGGAACATGTCGAACCTGGCCAAGTGTTCTAATTGTCCTATACAATAGCTTCAATCTGACCGTACCATCAAGGTGTGTTGTTTCCCATAACCATGACACGTTTGGAAACAATTTCATATGTAGTAAACAAATCCTTATTAGGACACATATGAAACACACATGCTGAATCAAGAATCCAATCCTTATTTGGTATAGACTCGACGTAAAAAATATCCAAGATCTATATCAACGTTCTTCGCGAGGTCTGCTTTGCCTGAAGTATCCGATTACTTCTCATATTGACTTGCAGTCAATCTTTCTTTATTCTGCAATTTGTAGCAATCTTTTTTCATGTGTCCCTCCTTTTTACAGTAGTTACAAATTTGATTACTGGACTTAGACTTCGACCTACCCCTTCCAAAACTACTATGAATAACCAGGCATTCTCCATCAAGGGCGGCACCCACACTTGATGAAGTGAACATCCTTGGTTGAGGTGGCACATAAGGGCGTATGCACCTCGACAAAAAGTAAAAATGTGTGAGAATACTGCTGATTTGCTAAACTAAGAGTGGCACATGTACCTCCCCTGATGAAGTGAACATCCTTGGTTGAGGTGGTCCCCTAGGGACGTATGCACCTCGTTAAGGAGTAAAAATTGAGAACACAGCTGATTCGCTTAACCAGGAGTGGATTCGCTTAACCAGGAGTGGCACCTGTACCTCTCCTAATGAAGTAAACATCATTGGTTGAGGTGGTCTCCTGGGAACGTATGCACCTCGGTAAGGAGTAAAAATGAGAAAGAACACAGCTGATTCGCTTAATCAGGAGTGGCACCCACATCTCTCTTGATGAAGTGAACATCCTTGGTTGATGTGGTCCCTTGGAGACGTATGCACCTCGTCAATGAGTGAAAATGTGAGAGAACACGGCTGATTCGCTTAACCAGGAGTGGCACCTGCACCTCCCCTGATGAAGTGAACATTCTTAGTTGAGGTGGGTTTGTTTGAGAACAATACAGAAGTGAAAACCATTTCATTTAATTGCCAACAATATTTACATAATAGTAGCCCTCATGATCTTCCTACTAGTAATACTTTCTCAAGTGTTTGAAGTTCCATGGATGGGGTAGCATTTTGCTCTCCAAACTTTTGATCTTGTATGTGCCAGGTCGTACTTCTTCAGTGACACGGTACGTGCCTTCATAGTTCGGCCCCAGCGTTTCTGTTCCCAGTTCTTTTGATGGCGGGAATACTCTTCGTAGTACCAGATCACCAATACGGAAAGTCCTTTTCTTCACCTTGGTGTTGTAGTAGCGCATCATTTTACGTTGGTAGGATGCGAGTCTAACTTGGGAAATCATCTATCTTTTCTTCAAGGAATTTGAGCTCAAATTTCCTCGATTTATCGAAGCAATGGAGTAACTTTACCTACGAACGGGGTAAAGGCATCCCGATTTCTACTGGACTCATGGCTTCGGCCCTGTACATCATGGAAAATAGGGTTTCTTCAAGTGCGGTCTTGCAGGTTGTTCGTATGACCCAAAGAACTTGGGAGAGTTCGTCAACCCATGCTCCTTTGGAAGTATCCAACTTTCTTTTCAGGATGAGTTTGATGGTCTTGTTAACTGCTTCGACCTGGCCATTAACTTGGGGATGGTGAGGAATTGAGAAATGCTTTTTAAGTCTGAGCTTGTTGCACAAGTCCCCGATCTTCTTGTTATCAAATTGCTTACCATTATCCGAAACCACGGAGTGGGGTATGCCAAATCTGCATATGATGTTTTTCCAGAGGAATTTGGAGGTGTTCGCTTCGGCGATCTTGGCCAATGGCTCCGCTTCGACCCATTTGGTGAAGTAATCAACTGCGACAATGGCAAAGTAGGAATTCTCCCTCCCACTTGGTAATGGACCAATGAAATCAACTCCACACTTGGCGAATGACCAAGAGCTTGATACGACTGTGAGTTCTTGTGAGGGTTGTCTTTGCACGTTGGAGAAATGCTGGCACTTATCGCACTTGCACGAATTGTATTGAGTCCCTCTTCAGGGTAGGCCAGTAGTACCCTTGTCTGAGTACTTTGTGTGCCAGTGCTGGCCCTATAGAATGATTGCCACAAACTCCTTCGTGGATTTGCCTTAGGATGTAATTTACCTCTTCACCTCCTATGCATCCGATGAGGGGGATGAGAAACCACGTTTGTACATCACATCATCCTGTAGGATGAAATGAGCAGCCCTCCTCCGAAGTCAATGAGCTTCAGCTTTGCTGTTTGGTACGACTTAATCTTTAAGAAAAGCAATGATTGGTTGCATCCATAGATGGGTGCCATCTTTCCACATCACTTATTCTTTCCTTGCAATGGACGGTTCAACCAAGTGTTCAATGGAAACCGCTTTAAGAAGTTCGGAGTCCCTGCTGCTGGCCAATTTTGATAAGGCATCAGCGTGGGAATTTTCCAGATGGGGTACTTGCATCAACTCAAACCTTTTGAAGTGGGGGAGAAATTCCATGACTAGTTTCAGGTATGCCGCCATGTGCTTGTAGCTAGCCACAAAATACCCATTGACCTGGTTCACCACCAGTTGTGAGTCACTGTTGATGGCCAACCTCTTCACTTCCAGCTCTTTAGCCAGGCGAAGGTCGACTGGAGCGCTTCATATTCAGTCATATTATTGGATGCTTTAAATTCAAGCCTCAATGCATAGTTAAGCTTATGGCCCTCCGAACTTTCCAAGACTACTCCTGCTCCTGAACTGGCTGATCCATCTACAGAGAGGTTCCAAGTGGAAGGCTCCACTGGTTCCATATTTACTTCAATTTCGGCAGCCTTGGCAAATTTAGCAACAAAGCCAGCCAGGGCCTGGCCCTTAACTGCAGTCCTAGGTTCGTAGATTATGTCGAACTCACTGAGTTACTTCAGTAGTCTCCTCGAGGCGTCTGGCTTTTGGAGGACTTGCTTCAGAGGGAAGTTTGTCAGTACATAGATGTTGTGGGCCTGAAAGTAAGGCCTCAACTTTCGAGAGGCCGTGATTAAGGAGATACCGAGTTTTTCCATGTCTGGGTAACGTACTTTTGCTTGTAGTAGGGCTTTGCTTATATAATAAATAGGCAATTGATGCATTTTCTCTTCCCTTATGAGAACCTAACTGATGGCGTCATCGGACACGGCTAAATAGAATAGCAGTGGTTCACCTATCTTTGGTTTAGATAGAAGGATGACATGTCCAAGGTAACTTTTCAGTGTCTGGAATGCCTCCTCACACTCTGATGTCCATTGGAACTTCTTCCATCTTTGAGAATCTTAAAGAAGGGAAGGCACTTCTCAGTGGCTTTGGATATGAAGCGATTGAGTGCGGCCAACCTGCCATTAAGCTGTTGCACTTCTTTCGGCTATGAGGTTACCTCATTTCAATCAAAGCCTTGATTATCTCTGGATTTGCTTCAATTCCCCTCTGATTTAAAATGTACCCTAGGAACTTACTGGATGCTACACTAAATGCACATTTGAAGGGGTTTAGCTTCATCCGATATTTTTTCAGAATTTGGAAGGCCTCGTTCAAGTGCTTTACATGCTCCTCAACATGTCCTCCACATAGACTTCCATTGTTTTTTCGAACTGCTCAGCGAACATCTTGTTTACTAGCCTCTGATAGGTGGCTCCAGCATTTTTCAGTCCAAATGGTATCACCCTGTAACAATATAGCCCTCTGTCCGTGATGAAAGAAGTGCTATCCTCATCTTCTGGGTACATAGGAATCAGATGTAACCCGAATAAGCATCCATGAAACTTAGCAGCTCGTGCCCAGTGGTCGAGTCTACCAATTGGTATATTCGAAGAAGCGGAAAACTGTCCTTCGGGCAAGCCTTATTAAGATTGGAGAAGTCGATGCACACTTTCCACTTTCTATTATGCTTCTTTACTAACATAGGGTTGGATATCCACTTCAGATATGTGGCTTCCCTAATGAAGCCATTGCTGATTAATTTCTCCACTTCTTCCTTTATAGCCTCGCACCTTTCTGCGTTCAAGGCTCTCCTCTTCTGCCCGTGTGGGGTTTGGCTTGGATCAATTTGCAAATGGTGGCAACTCACCTTTGGGTCTATTCCAATCATGTCCTCATTCTTCCATGCAAAGACGTCGGAGTTCTTATAGAGGAAGTCTTTCAAACCTTTCTTCGCTTCCTCTTCCAAAGCTTTTCCCACTTGTAGGACTCTTGAGGGATTTTGGGGATCCATCGAAAAGCTTTCTAGCTCTTCCATTAGAGCAGCTTGCGATTCATACTCGATAATTCGAGGATCCAGGTCTTCTAAGGCTACAGTTAAATCTCTATAAAGTAATGTTCGATAAAGTAAT